>CAMZJQ010000139.1:0-87591 GCA_947310385.1 Nephrotoma appendiculata | reverse complement strand
GGTTAATAAAAGCGGAGAATTCTAAAATCTTAACTATTATAGTCAGAATAGAAACTCATCTCCTGGTGGCTGGACCAATTTCGAAAGAATCTAGATTTGTAGAAAATTAAATTCTAAGAACTTTTCTAGAAAGCGACATTTCTCTACGAATGATAAAAAAAAAGTTACATGGGAAAAATTAATCGAAATTGTACATAACGCTAAATCGAACTAACGAATGGATTGTGTCGTATGAAAATTTAAAACTAAAAAAAATAGTACTTCCATTCATGATATCAACATGAAATTTTGAATGCAGCTTGATATTGAGGTTAATAAAAGCGGAGAATTCTAAAATCTTAACTATTATAGTCAGAATAGAAACTCATCTCCTGGTGGCTGGACCAATTTCGAAAGAATCTAGATTTGTAGAAAATTAAATTCTAAGAACTTTTCTAGAAAGCGACATTTCTCTACGAATGATAAAAAAAAGTTACATGGGAAAAATTAATCGAAATTGTACATAACGCTAAATCGAACTAACGAATGGATTGTGTCGTATGAAAATTTAAAACTAAAAAAAATAGTACTTCCATTCATGATATCAACATGAAATTTTGAATGCAGCTTGATATTGAGGTTAATAAAAGCGGAGAATTCTAAAATCTTAACTATTATAGTCGGAATAGAAACTCATCTCCTGGTGGCTGGACCAATTTCGAAAGAATCTAGATTTGTAGAAAATTAAATTCTAAGAACTTTTCTAGAATGCGACATTTCTCTACGAATGATAAAAAAAAAGTTACATGGGAAAAATTAATCGAAATTGTACATAACGCTAAATCGAACTAACGAATGGATTGTGTCGTATGAAAATTTAAAACTAAAAAAAATAGTACTTCCATTCATGATATCAACATGAAATTTTGAATGCAGCTTGATATTGAGGTTAATAAAAGCGGAGAATTCTAAAATCTTAACTATTATAGTCGGAATAGAAACTCATCTCCTGGTGGCTGGACCAATTTCGAAAGAATCTAGATTTGTAGAAAATTAAATTCTAAGAACTTATCTAGAATGCGACATTTCTCTACGAATGATAAAAAAAAAGTTACATGGGAAAAATTAATCGAAATTGTACATAACGCTAAATCGAACTAACGAATGGATTGTGTCGTATGAAAATTTAAAACTAAAAAAAATAGTACTTCCATTCATGATATCAACATGAAATTTTGAATGCAGCTTGATATTGAGGTTAATAAAAGCGGAGAATTCTAAAATCTTAACTATTATAGTCGGAATGGAAACTCATCTCCTGGTGGCTGGACCAATTTCGAAAGAATCTAGATTTGTAGAAAATTAAATTCTAAGAACTTTTCTAGAAAGCGACATTTCTCTACGAATGATAAAAAAAAAGTTACATGGGAAAAATTAATCGAAATTGTACATAACGCTAAATCGAACTAACGAATGGATTGTGTCGTATGAAAATTTAAAACTAAAAAAAATAGTACTTCCATTCATGATATCAACATGAAATTTTGAATGCAGCTTGATATTGAGGTTAATAAAAGCGGAGAATTCTAAAATCTTAACTATTATAGTCAGAATAGAAACTCATCTCCTGGTGGCTGGACCAATTTCGAAAGAATCTAGATTTGTAGAAAATTAAATTCTAAGAACTTTTCTAGAAAGCGACATTTCTCTACGAATGATAAAAAAAAAGTTACATGGGAAAAATTAATCGAAATTGTACATAACGCTAAATCGAACTAACGAATGGATTGTGTCGTATGAAAATTTAAAACTAAAAAAAATAGTACTTCCATTCATGATATCAACATGAAATTTTGAATGCAGCTTGATATTGAGGTTAATAAAAGCGGAGAATTCTAAAATCTTAACTATTATAGTCAGAATAGAAACTCATCTCCTGGTGGCTGGACCAATTTCGAAAGAATCTAGATTTGTAGAAAATTAAATTCTAAGAACTTTTCTAGAAAGCGACATTTCTCTACGAATGATAAAAAAAAAGTTACATGGGAAAAATTAATCGAAATTGTACATAACGCTAAATCGAACTAACGAATGGATTGTGTCGTATGAAAATTTAAAACTAAAAAAATTAGTACTTCCATTCATGATATCAACATGAAATTTTGAATGCAGCTTGATATTGAGGTTAATAAAAGCGGAGAATTCTAAAATCTTAACTATTATAGTCAGAATAGAAACTCATCTCCTGGTGGCTGGACCAATTTCGAAAGAATCTAGATTTGTAGAAAATTAAATTCTAAGAACTTTTCTAGAAAGCGACATTTCTCTACGAATGATAAAAAAAAAGTTACATGGGAAAAATTAATCGAAATTGTACATAACGCTAAATCGAACTAACGAATGGATTGTGTCGTATGAAAATTTAAAACTAAAAAAATTAGTACTTCCATTCATGATATCAACATGAAATTTTGAATGCAGCTTGATATTGAGGTTAATAAAAGCGGAGAATTCTAAAATCTTAACTATTATAGTCGGAATAGAAACTCATCTCCTGGTGGCTGGACCAATTTCGAAAGAATCTAGATTTGTAGAAAATTAAATTCTAAGAACTTTTCTAGAATGCGACATTTCTCTACGAATGATAAAAAAAAAGTTACATGGGAAAAATTAATCGAAATTGTACATAACGCTAAATCGAACTAACGAATGGATTGTGTCGTATGAAAATTTAAAACTAAAAAAAATAGTACTTCCATTCATGATATCAACATGAAATTTTGAATGCAGCTTGATATTGAGGTTAATAAAAGCGGAGAATTCTAAAATCTTAACTATTATAGTCAGAATAGAAACTCATCTCCTGGTGGCTGGACCAATTTCGAAAGAATCTAGATTTGTAGAAAATTAAATTCTAAGAACTTTTCTAGAAAGCGACATTTCTCTACGAATGATAAAAAAAAAGTTACATGGGAAAAATTAATCGAAATTGTACATAACGCTAAATCGAACTAACGAATGGATTGTGTCGTATGAAAATTTAAAACTAAAAAAAATAGTACTTCCATTCATGATATCAACATGAAATTTTGAATGCAGCTTGATATTGAGGTTAATAAAAGCGGAGAATTCTAAAATCTTAACTATTATAGTCGGAATAGAAACTCATCTCCTGGTGGCTGGACCAATTTCGAAAGAATCTAGATTTGTAGAAAATTAAATTCTAAGAACTTTTCTAGAAAGCGACATTTCTCTACGAATGATAAAAAAAAAGTTACATGGGAAAAATTAATCGAAATTGTACATAACGCTAAATCGAACTAACGAATGGATTGTGTCGTATGAAAATTTAAAACTAAAAAAAATAGTACTTCCATTCATGATATCAACATGAAATTTTGAATGCAGCTTGATATTGAGGTTAATAAAAGCGGAGAATTCTAAAATCTTAACTATTATAGTCGGAATAGAAACTCATCTCCTGGTGGCTGGACCAATTTCGAAAGAATCTAGATTTGTAGAAAATTAAATTCTAAGAACTTTTCTAGAATGCGACATTTCTCTACGAATGATAAAAAAAAAGTTACATGGGAAAAATTAATCGAAATTGTACATAACGCTAAATCGAACTAACGAATGGATTGTGTCGTATGAAAATTTAAAACTAAAAAAAATAGTACTTCCATTCATGATATCAACATGAAATTTTGAATGCAGCTTGATATTGAGGTTAATAAAAGCGGAGAATTCTAAAATCTTAACTATTATAGTCGGAATAGAAACTCATCTCCTGGTGGCTGGACCAATTTCGAAAGAATCTAGATTTGTAGAAAATTAAATTCTAAGAACTTTTCTAGAATGCGACATTTCTCTACGAATGATAAAAAAAAAGTTACATGGGAAAAATTAATCGAAATTGTACATAACGCTAAATCGAACTAACGAATGGATTGTGTCGTATGAAAATTTAAAACTAAAAAAAATAGTACTTCCATTCATGATATCAACATGAAATTTTGAATGCAGCTTGATATTGAGGTTAATAAAAGCGGAGAATTCTAAAATCTTAACTATTATAGTCAGAATAGAAACTCATCTTCTGGTGGCTGGACCAATTTCGAAAGAATCTAGATTTGTAGAAAATTAAATTCTAAGAACTTTTCTAGAATGCGACATTTCTCTACGAATGATAAAAAAAAAGTTACATGGGAAAAATTAATCGAAATTGTACATAACGCTAAATCGAACTAACGAATGGATTGTGTCGTATGAAAATTTAAAACTAAAAAAAATAGTACTTCCATTCATGATATCAACATGAAATTTTGAATGCAGCTTGATATTGAGGTTAATAAAAGCGGAGAATTCTAAAATCTTAACTATTATAGTCAGAATAGAAACTCATCTCCTGGTGGCTGGACCAATTTCGAAAAGAATCTAGATTTGTAGAAAATTAAATTCTAAGAACTTTTCTAGAATGCGACATTTCTCTACGAATGATAAAAAAAAAGTTACATAGGAAAAATAAATCGAAATTGTACATAACGCTAAATCGAACTAACGAATGGATTGTGTCGTATGAAAATTTAAAACTAAAAAAATAGTACTTCCATTCATGATATCAACATGAAATTTTGAATGCAGCTTGATATTGAGGTTAATAAAAGCGGAGAATTCTAAAATCTTAACTATTATAGTCGGAATAGAAACTCATCTCCTGGTGGCTGGACCAATTTCGAAAGAATCTAGATTTGTAGAAAATTAAATTCTAAGAACTTTTCTAGAATGCGACATTTCTCTACGAATGATTAAAAAAAAAGTTACATGGGAAAAATTAATCGAAATTGTACATAACGCTAAATCGAACTAACGAATGGATTGTGTCGTATGAAAATTTAAAACTAAAAAAAATAGTACTTCCATTCATGATATCAACATGAAATTTTGAATGCAGCTTGATATTGAGGTTAATAAAAGCGGAGAATTCTAAAATCTTAACTATTATAGTCAGAATAGAAACTCATCTCCTGGTGGCTGGACCAATTTCGAAAGAATCTAGATTTGTAGAAAATTAAATTCTAAGAACTTTTCTAGAAAGCGACATTTCTCTACGAATGATAAAAAAAAAGTTACATGGGAAAAATTAATCGAAATTGTACATAACGCTAAATCGAACTAACGAATGGATTGTGTCGTATGAAAATTTAAAACTAAAAAAAATAGTACTTCCATTCATGATATCAACATGAAATTTTGAATGCAGCTTGATATTGAGGTTAATAAAAGCGGAGAATTCTAAAATCTTAACTATTATAGTCGGAATAGAAACTCATCTCCTGGTGGCTGGACCAATTTCGAAAGAATCTAGATTTGTAGAAAATTAAATTCTAAGAACTTTTCTAGAATGCGACATTTCTCTACGAATGATAAAAAAAAAGTTACATGGGAAAAATTAATCGAAATTGTACATAACGCTAAATCGAACTAACGAATGGATTGTGTCGTATGAAAATTTAAAACTAAAAAAAATAGTACTTCCATTCATGATATCAACATGAAATTTTGAATGCAGCTTGATATTGAGGTTAATAAAAGCGGAGAATTCTAAAATCTTAACTATTATAGTCAGAATAGAAACTCATCTCCTGGTGGCTGGACCAATTTCGAAAGAATCTAGATTTGTAGAAAATTAAATTCTAAGAACTTTTCTAGAATGCGACATTTCTCTACGAATGATAAAAAAAAAGTTACATGGGAAAAATTAATCGAAATTGTACATAACGCTAAATCGAACTAACGAATGGATTGTGTCGTATGAAAATTTAAAACTAAAAAAAATAGTACTTCCATTCATGATATCAACATGAAATTTTGAATGCAGCTGATATTGAGGTTAATAAAAGCGGAGAATTCTAAAATCTTAACTATTATAGTCGGAATAGAAACTCATCTCCTGGTGGCTGGACCAATTTCGAAAGAATCTAGATTTGTAGAAAATTAAATTCTAAGAACTTTTCTAGAATGCGACATTTCTCTACGAATGATAAAAAAAAAGTTACATGGGAAAAATTAATCGAAATTGTACATAACGCTAAATCGAACTAACGAATGGATTGTGTCGTATGAAAATTTAAAACTAAAAAAATTAGTACTTCCATTCATGATATCAACATGAAATTTTGAATGCAGCTTGATATTGAGGTTAATAAAAGCGGAGAATTCTAAAATCTTAACTATTATAGTCAGAATAGAAACTCATCTCCTGGTGGCTGGACCAATTTCGAAAGAATCTAGATTTGTAGAAAATTAAATTCTAAGAACTTTTCTAGAAAGCGACATTTCTCTACGAATGATAAAAAAAAAGTTACATGGGAAAAATTAATCGAAATTGTACATAACGCTAAATCGAACTAACGAATGGATTGTGTCGTATGAAAATTTAAAACTAAAAAAATTAGTACTTCCATTCATGATATCAACATGAAATTTTGAATGCAGCTTGATATTGAGGTTAATAAAAGCGGAGAATTCTAAAATCTTAACTATTATAGTCGGAATAGAAACTCATCTCCTGGTGGCTGGACCAATTTCGAAAGAATCTAGATTTGTAGAAAATTAAATTCTAAGAACTTTTCTAGAATGCGACATTTCTCTACGAATGATAAAAAAAAAGTTACATGGGAAAAATTAATCGAAATTGTACATAACGCTAAATCGAACTAACGAATGGATTGTGTCGTATGAAAATTTAAAACTAAAAAAAATAGTACTTCCATTCATGATATCAACATGAAATTTTGAATGCAGCTTGATATTGAGGTTAATAAAAGCGGAGAATTCTAAAATCTTAAACTATTATAGTCAGAATAGAAACTCATCTCCTGGTGGCTGGACCAATTTCGAAAGAATCTAGATTTGTAGAAAATTAAATTCTAAGAACTTTTCTAGAAAGCGACATTTCTCTACGAATGATAAAAAAAAAGTTACATGGGAAAAATTAATCGAAATTGTACATAACGCTAAATCGAACTAACGAATGGATTGTGTCGTATGAAAATTTAAAACTAAAAAAATAGTACTTCCATTCATGATATCAACATGAAATTTTGAATGCAGCTTGATATTGAGGTTAATAAAAGCGGAGAATTCTAAAATCTTAACTATTATAGTCGGAATAGAAACTCATCTCCTGGTGGCTGGACCAATTTCGAAAGAATCTAGATTTGTAGAAAATTAAATTCTAAGAACTTTTCTAGAATGCGACATTTCTCTACGAATGATAAAAAAAAAGTTACATGGGAAAAATTAATCGAAATTGTACATAACGCTAAATCGAACTAACGAATGGATTGTGTCGTATGAAAATTTAAAACTAAAAAAATTAGTACTTCCATTCATGATATCAACATGAAATTTTGAATGCAGCTTGATATTGAGGTTAATAAAAGCGGAGAATTCTAAAATCTTAACTATTATAGTCAGAATAGAAACTCATCTCCTGGTGGCTGGACCAATTTCGAAAGAATCTAGATTTGTAGAAAATTAAATTCTAAGAACTTTTCTAGAAAGCGACATTTCTCTACGAATGATAAAAAAAAAGTTACATGGGAAAAATTAATCGAAATTGTACATAACGCTAAATCGAACTAACGAATGGATTGTGTCGTATGAAAATTTAAAACTAAAAAAAATAGTACTTCCATTCATGATATCAACATGAAATTTTGAATGCAGCTTGATATTGAGGTTAATAAAAGCGGAGAATTCTAAAATCTTAACTATTATAGTCAGAATAGAAACTCATCTCCTGGTGGCTGGACCAATTTCGAAAGAATCTAGATTTGTAGAAAATTAAATTCTAAGAACTTTTCTAGAAAGCGACATTTCTCTACGAATGATAAAAAAAAAGTTACATGGGAAAAATTAATCGAAATTGTACATAACGCTAAATCGAACTAACGAATGGATTGTGTCGTATGAAAATTTAAACTAAAAAAAATAGTACTTCCATTCATGATATCAACATGAAATTTTGAATGCAGCTTGATATTGAGGTTAATAAAAGCGGAGAATTCTAAAATCTTAACTATTATAGTCGGAATAGAAACTCATCTCCTGGTGGCTGGACCAATTTCGAAAGAATCTAGATTTGTAGAAAATTAAATTCTAAGAACTTTTCTAGAAAGCGACATTTCTCTACGAATGATAAAAAAAAAGTTACATGGGAAAAATTAATCGAAATTGTACATAACGCTAAATCGAACTAACGAATGGATTGTGTCGTATGAAAATTTAAAACTAAAAAAAATAGTACTTCCATTCATGATATCAACATGAAATTTTGAATGCAGCTTGATATTGAGGTTAATAAAAGCGGAGAATTCTAAAATCTTAACTATTATAGTCGGAATAGAAACTCATCTCCTGGTGGCTGGACCAATTTCGAAAGAATCTAGATTTGTAGAAAATTAAATTCTAAGAACTTTTCTAGAAAGCGACATTTCTCTACGAATGATAAAAAAAAAGTTACATGGGAAAAATTAATCGAAATTGTACATAACGCTAAATCGAACTAACGAATGGATTGTGTCGTATGAAAATTTAAAACTAAAAAAAATAGTACTTCCATTCATGATATCAACATGAAATTTTGAATGCAGCTTGATATTGAGGTTAATAAAAGCGGAGAATTCTAAAATCTTAACTATTATAGTCAGAATAGAAACTCATCTCCTGGTGGCTGGACCAATTTCGAAAGAATCTAGATTTGTAGAAAATTAAATTCTAAGAACTTTTCTAGAAAGCGACATTTCTCTACGAATGATAAAAAAAAAGTTACATGGGAAAAATTAATCGAAATTGTACATAACGCTAAATCGAACTAACGAATGGATTGTGTCGTATGAAAATTTAAAACTAAAAAAAATAGTACTTCCATTCATGATATCAACATGAAATTTTGAATGCAGCTTGATATTGAGGTTAATAAAAGCGGAGAATTCTAAAATCTTAACTATTATAGTCAGAATAGAAACTCATCTCCTGGTGGCTGGACCAATTTCGAAAGAATCTAGATTTGTAGAAAATTAAATTCTAAGAACTTTTCTAGAAAGCGACATTTCTCTACGAATGATAAAAAAAAAGTTACATGGGAAAAATTAATCGAAATTGTACATAACGCTAAATCGAACTAACGAATGGATTGTGTCGTATGAAAATTTAAAACTAAAAAAAATAGTACTTCCATTCATGATATCAACATGAAATTTTGAATGCAGCTTGATATTGAGGTTAATAAAAGCGGAGAATTCTAAAATCTTAACTATTATAGTCGGAATAGAAACTCATCTCCTGGTGGCTGGACCAATTTCGAAAGAATCTAGATTTGTAGAAAATTAAATTCTAAGAACTTTTCTAGAAAGCGACATTTCTCTACGAATGATAAAAAAAAAGTTACATGGGAAAAATTAATCGAAATTGTACATAACGCTAAATCGAACTAACGAATGGATTGTGTCGTATGAAAATTTAAAACTAAAAAAAATAGTACTTCCATTCATGATATCAACATGAAATTTTGAATGCAGCTTGATATTGAGGTTAATAAAAGCGGAGAATTCTAAAATCTTAACTATTATAGTCAGAATAGAAACTCATCTCCTGGTGGCTGGACCAATTTCGAAAGAATCTAGATTTGTAGAAAATTAAATTCTAAGAACTTTTCTAGAAAGCGACATTTCTCTACGAATGATAAAAAAAAAGTTACATGGGAAAAATTAATCGAAATTGTACATAACGCTAAATCGAACTAACGAATGGATTGTGTCGTATGAAAATTTAAAACTAAAAAAAATAGTACTTCCATTCATGATATCAACATGAAATTTTGAATGCAGCTTGATATTGAGGTTAATAAAAGCGGAGAATTCTAAAATCTTAACTATTATAGTCAGAATAGAAACTCATCTCCTGGTGGCTGGACCAATTTCGAAAGAATCTAGATTTGTAGAAAATTAAATTCTAAGAACTTTTCTAGAAAGCGACATTTCTCTACGAATGATAAAAAAAAAGTTACATGGGAAAAATTAATCGAAATTGTACATAACGCTAAATCGAACTAACGAATGGATTGTGTCGTATGAAAATTTAAAACTAAAAAAATTAGTACTTCCATTCATGATATCAACATGAAATTTTGAATGCAGCTTGATATTGAGGTTAATAAAAGCGGAGAATTCTAAAATCTTAACTATTATAGTCGGAATAGAAACTCATCTCCTGGTGGCTGGACCAATTTCGAAAGAATCTAGATTTGTAGAAAATTAAATTCTAAGAACTTTTCTAGAAAGCGACATTTCTCTACGAATGATAAAAAAAAAGTTACATGGGAAAAATTAATCGAAATTGTACATAACGCTAAATCGAACTAACGAATGGATTGTGTCGTATGAAAATTTAAAACTAAAAAAAATAGTACTTCCATTCATGATATCAACATGAAATTTTGAATGCAGCTTGATATTGAGGTTAATAAAAGCGGAGAATTCTAAAATCTTAACTATTATAGTCGGAATAGAAACTCATCTCCTGGTGGCTGGACCAATTTCGAAAGAATCTAGATTTGTAGAAAATTAAATTCTAAGAACTTTTCTAGAAAGCGACATTTCTCTACGAATGATAAAAAAAAAGTTACATGGGAAAAATTAATCGAAATTGTACATAACGCTAAATCGAACTAACGAATGGATTGTGTCGTATGAAAATTTAAAACTAAAAAAAATAGTACTTCCATTCATGATATCAACATGAAATTTTGAATGCAGCTTGATATTGAGGTTAATAAAAGCGGAGAATTCTAAAATCTTAACTATTATAGTCGGAATAGAAACTCATCTCCTGGTGGCTGGACCAATTTCGAAAGAATCTAGATTTGTAGAAAATTAAATTCTAAGAACTTTTCTAGAAAGCGACATTTCTCTACGAATGATAAAAAAAAAGTTACATGGGAAAAATTAATCGAAATTGTACATAACGCTAAATCGAACTAACGAATGGATTGTGTCGTATGAAAATTTAAAACTAAAAAAAATAGTACTTCCATTCATGATATCAACATGAAATTTTGAATGCAGCTTGATATTGAGGTTAATAAAAGCGGAGAATTCTAAAATCTTAACTATTATAGTCAGAATAGAAACTCATCTCCTGGTGGCTGGACCAATTTCGAAAGAATCTAGATTTGTAGAAAATTAAATTCTAAGAACTTTTCTAGAAAGCGACATTTCTCTACGAATGATAAAAAAAAAGTTACATGGGAAAAATTAATCGAAATTGTACATAACGCTAAATCGAACTAACGAATGGATTGTGTCGTATGAAAATTTAAAACTAAAAAAAATAGTACTTCCATTCATGATATCAACATGAAATTTTGAATGCAGCTTGATATTGAGGTTAATAAAAGCGGAGAATTCTAAAATCTTAACTATTATAGTCAGAATAGAAACTCATCTCCTGGTGGCTGGACCAATTTCGAAAGAATCTAGATTTGTAGAAAATTAAATTCTAAGAACTTTTCTAGAAAGCGACATTTCTCTACGAATGATAAAAAAAAAGTTACATGGGAAAAATTAATCGAAATTGTACATAACGCTAAATCGAACTAACGAATGGATTGTGTCGTATGAAAATTTAAAACTAAAAAAAATAGTACTTCCATTCATGATATCAACATGAAATTTTGAATGCAGCTTGATATTGAGGTTAATAAAAGCGGAGAATTCTAAAATCTTAACTATTATAGTCGGAATAGAAACTCATCTCCTGGTGGCTGGACCAATTTCGAAAGAATCTAGATTTGTAGAAAATTAAATTCTAAGAACTTTTCTAGAAAGCGACATTTCTCTATGAATGATAAAAAAAAAGTTACATGGGAAAAATTAATCGAAATTGTACATAACGCTAAATCGAACTAACGAATGGATTGTGTCGTATGAAAATTTAAAACTAAAAAAAATAGTACTTCCATTCATGATATCAACATGAAATTTTGAATGCAGCTTGATATTGAGGTTAATAAAAGCGGAGAATTCTAAAATCTTAACTATTATAGTCAGAATAGAAACTCATCTCCTGGTGGCTGGACCAATTTCGAAAGAATCTAGATTTGTAGAAAATTAAATTCTAAGAACTTTTCTAGAAAGCGACATTTCTCTACGAATGATAAAAAAAAAGTTACATGGGAAAAATTAATCGAAATTGTACATAACGCTAAATCGAACTAACGAATGGATTGTGTCGTATGAAAATTTAAAACTAAAAAAAATAGTACTTCCATTCATGATATCAACATGAAATTTTGAATGCAGCTTGATATTGAGGTTAATAAAAGCGGAGAATTCTAAAATCTTAACTATTATAGTCAGAATAGAAACTCATCTCCTGGTGGCTGGACCAATTTCGAAAGAATCTAGATTTGTAGAAAATTAAATTCTAAGAACTTTTCTAGAAAGCGACATTTCTCTACGAATGATAAAAAAAAAGTTACATGGGAAAAATTAATCGAAATTGTACATAACGCTAAATCGAACTAACGAATGGATTGTGTCGTATGAAAATTTAAAACTAAAAAAATTAGTACTTCCATTCATGATATCAACATGAAATTTTGAATGCAGCTTGATATTGAGGTTAATAAAAGCGGAGAATTCTAAAATCTTAACTATTATAGTCAGAATAGAAACTCATCTCCTGGTGGCTGGACCAATTTCGAAAGAATCTAGATTTGTAGAAAATTAAATTCTAAGAACTTTTCTAGAATGCGACATTTCTCTACGAATGATAAAAAAAAAGTTACATGGGAAAAATTAATCGAAATTGTACATAACGCTAAATCGAACTAACGAATGGATTGTGTCGTATGAAAATTTAAAACTAAAAAAATTAGTACTTCCATTCATGATATCAACATGAAATTTTGAATGCAGCTTGATATTGAGGTTAATAAAAGCGGAGAATTCTAAAATCTTAACTATTATAGTCGGAATAGAAACTCATCTCCTGGTGGCTGGACCAATTTCGAAAGAATCTAGATTTGTAGAAAATTAAATTCTAAGAACTTTTCTAGAATGCGACATTTCTCTACGAATGATAAAAAAAAAGTTACATGGGAAAAATTAATCGAAATTGTACATAACGCTAAATCGAACTAACGAATGGATTGTGTCGTATGAAAATTTAAAACTAAAAAAAATAGTACTTCCATTCATGATATCAACATGAAATTTTGAATGCAGCTTGATATTGAGGTTAATAAAAGCGAAGAATTCTAAAATCTTAACGATTATAGTCAGAATAGAAACTCATCTCCTGGTGGCTGGACCAATTTCGAAAGTATCTAGATTTGTAGAAAATTAAATTCTAAGAACTTTTCTAGAAAGCGACATTTCTCTACGAATGATAAAAAAAAAGTTACATGGGAAAAATTAATCGAAATTGTACATAACGCTAAATCGAACTAACGAATGGATTGTGTCGTATGAAAATTTAAAACTAAAAAAAATAGTACTTCCATTCATGATATCAACATGAAATTTTGAATGCAGCTTGATATTGAGGTTAATAAAAGCGGAGAATTCTAAAATCTTAACTATTATAGTCGGAATAGAAACTCATCTCCTGGTGGCTGGACCAATTTCGAAAGAATCTAGATTTGTAGAAAATTAAATTCTAAGAACTTTTCTAGAATGCGACATTTCTCTACGAATGATAAAAAAAAGTTACATGGGAAAAATTAATCGAAATTGTACATAACGCTAAATCGAACTAACGAATGGATTGTGTCGTATGAAAATTTAAAACTAAAAAAATTAGTACTTCCATTCATGATATCAACATGAAATTTTGAATGCAGCTTGATATTGAGGTTAATAAAAGCGGAGAATTCTAAAATCTTAACTATTATAGTCAGAATAGAAACTCATCTCCTGGTGGCTGGACCAATTTCGAAAGAATCTAGATTTGTAGAAAATTAAATTCTAAGAACTTTTCTAGAAAGCGACATTTCTCTACGAATGATAAAAAAAAAGTTACATGGGAAAAATTAATCGAAATTGTACATAACGCTAAATCGAACTAACGAATGGATTGTGTCGTATGAAAATTTAAAACTAAAAAAAATAGTACTTCCATTCATGATATCAACATGAAATTTTGAATGCAGCTTGATATTGAGGTTAATAAAAGCGGAGAATTCTAAAATCTTAACTATTATAGTCAGAATAGAAACTCATCTCCTGGTGGCTGGACCAATTTCGAAAGAATCTAGATTTGTAGAAAATTAAATTCTAAGAACTTTTCTAGAAAGCGACATTTCTCTACGAATGATAAAAAAAAAGTTACATGGGAAAAATTAATCGAAATTGTACATAACGCTAAATCGAACTAACGAATGGATTGTGTCGTATGAAAATTTAAAACTAAAAAAATTAGTACTTCCATTCATGATATCAACATGAAATTTTGAATGCAGCTTGATATTGAGGTTAATAAAAGCGGAGAATTCTAAAATCTTAACTATTATAGTCAGAATAGAAACTCATCTCCTGGTGGCTGGACCAATTTCGAAAGAATCTAGATTTGTAGAAAATTAAATTCTAAGAACTTTTCTAGAAAGCGACATTTCTCTACGAATGATAAAAAAAAAGTTACATGGGAAAAATTAATCGAAATTGTACATAACGCTAAATCGAACTAACGAATGGATTGTGTCGTATGAAAATTTAAAACTAAAAAAATTAGTACTTCCATTCATGATATCAACATGAAATTTTGAATGCAGCTTGATATTGAGGTTAATAAAAGCGGAGAATTCTAAAATCTTAACTATTATAGTCGGAATAGAAACTCATCTCCTGGTGGCTGGACCAATTTCGAAAGAATCTAGATTTGTAGAAAATTAAATTCTAAGAACTTTTCTAGAATGCGACATTTCTCTACGAATGATAAAAAAAAAGTTACATGGGAAAAATTAATCGAAATTGTACATAACGCTAAATCGAACTAACGAATGGATTGTGTCGTATGAAAATTTAAAACTAAAAAAAATAGTACTTCCATTCATGATATCAACATGAAATTTTGAATGCAGCTTGATATTGAGGTTAATAAAAGCGGAGAATTCTAAAATCTTAACTATTATAGTCAGAATAGAAACTCATCTCCTGGTGGCTGGACCAATTTCGAAAGAATCTAGATTTGTAGAAAATTAAATTCTAAGAACTTTTCTAGAAAGCGACATTTCTCTACGAATGATAAAAAAAAAGTTACATGGGAAAAATTAATCGAAATTGTACATAACGCTAAATCGAACTAACGAATGGATTGTGTCGTATGAAAATTTAAAACTAAAAAAAATAGTACTTCCATTCATGATATCAACATGAAATTTTGAATGCAGCTTGATATTGAGGTTAATAAAAGCGGAGAATTCTAAAATCTTAACTATTATAGTCGGAATAGAAACTCATCTCCTGGTGGCTGGACCAATTTCGAAAGAATCTAGATTTGTAGAAAGTTAAATTCTAAGAACTTTTCTAGAATGCGACATTTCTCTACGAATGATAAAAAAAAAGTTACATGGGAAAAATTAATCGAAATTGTACATAACGCTAAATCGAACTAACGAATGGATTGTGTCGTATGAAAATTTAAAACTAAAAAAATTAGTACTTCCATTCATGATATCAACATGAAATTTTGAATGCAGCTTGATATTGAGGTTAATAAAAGCGGAGAATTCTAAAATCTTAACTATTATAGTCAGAATAGAAACTCATCTCCTGGTGGCTGGACCAATTTCGAAAGAATCTAGATTTGTAGAAAATTAAATTCTAAGAACTTTTCTAGAAAGCGACATTTCTCTACGAATGATAAAAAAAAAGTTACATGGGAAAAATTAATCGAAATTGTACATAACGCTAAATCGAACTAACGAATGGATTGTGTCGTATGAAAATTTAAAACTAAAAAAAATAGTACTTCCATTCATGATATCAACATGAAATTTTGAATGCAGCTTGATATTGAGGTTAATAAAAGCGGAGAATTCTAAAATCTTAACTATTATAGTCAGAATAGAAACTCATCTCCTGGTGGCTGGACCAATTTCGAAAGAATCTAGATTTGTAGAAAATTAAATTCTAAGAACTTTTCTAGAAAGCGACATTTCTCTACGAATGATAAAAAAAAAGTTACATGGGAAAAATTAATCGAAATTGTACATAACGCTAAATCGAACTAACGAATGGATTGTGTCGTATGAAAATTTAAAACTAAAAAAAATAGTACTTCCATTCATGATATCAACATGAAATTTTGAATGCAGCTTGATATTGAGGTTAATAAAAGCGGAGAATTCTAAAATCTTAACTATTATAGTCGGAATAGAAACTCATCTCCTGGTGGCTGGACCAATTTCGAAAGAATCTAGATTTGCAGAAAATTAAATTTTAAGAACTTTTCTAGAATGCGACATTTCTCTACGAATGATAAAAAAAAAGTTACATGGGAAAAATTAATCGAAATTGTACATAACGCTAAATCGAACTAACGAATGGATTGTGTCGTATGAAAATTTAAAACTAAAAAAAATAGTACTTCCATTCATGATATCAACATGAAATTTTGAATGCAGCTTGATATTGAGGTTAATAAAAGCGGAGAATTCTAAAATCTTAACTATTATAGTCGGAATAGAAACTCATCTCCTGGTGGCTGGACCAATTTCGAAAGAATCTAGATTTGTAGAAAATTAAATTCTAAGAACTTTTCTAGAAAGCGACATTTCTCTACGAATGATAAAAAAAAAGTTACATGGGAAAAATTAATCGAAATTGTACATAACGCTAAATCGAACTAACGAATGGATTGTGTCGTATGAAAATTTAAAACTAAAAAAAATAGTACTTCCATTCATGATATCAACATGAAATTTTGAATGCAGCTTGATATTGAGGTTAATAAAAGCGGAGAATTCTAAAATCTTAACTATTATAGTCGGAATAGAAACTCATCTCCTGGTGGCTGGACCAATTTCGAAAGAATCTAGATTTGTAGAAAATTAAATTCTAAGAACTTTTCTAGAAAGCGACATTTCTCTACGAATGATAAAAAAAAAGTTACATGGGAAAAATTAATCGAAATTGTACATAACGCTAAATCGAACTAACGAATGGATTGTGTCGTATGAAAATTTAAAACTAAAAAAAATAGTACTTCCATTCATGATATCAACATGAAATTTTGAATGCAGCTTGATATTGAGGTTAATAAAAGCGGAGAATTCTAAAATCTTAACTATTATAGTCGGAATAGAAACTCATCTCCTGGTGGCTGGACCAATTTCGAAAGAATCTAGATTTGTAGAAAATTAAATTCTAAGAACTTTTCTAGAAAGCGACATTTCTCTACGAATGATAAAAAAAAAGTTACATGGGAAAAATTAATCGAAATTGTACATAACGCTAAATCGAGCTAACGAATGGATTGTGTCGTATGAAAATTTAAAACTAAAAAAAATAGTACTTCCATTCATGATATCAACATGAAATTTTGAATGCAGCTTGATATTGAGGTTAATAAAAGCGGAGAATTCTAAAATCTTAACTATTATAGTCAGAATAGAAACTCATCTCCTGGTGGCTGGACCAATTTCGAAAGAATCTAGATTTGTAGAAAATTAAATTCTAAGAACTTTTCTAGAAAGCGACATTTCTCTACGAATGATAAAAAAAAAGTTACATGGGAAAAATTAATCGAAATTGTACATAACGCTAAATCGAACTAACGAATGGATTGTGTCGTATGAAAATTTAAAACTAAAAAAAAATAGTACTTCCATTCATGATATCAACATGAAATTTTGAATGCAGCTTGATATTGAGGTTAATAAAAGCGGAGAATTCTAAAATCTTAACTATTATAGTCGGAATAGAAACTCATCTCCTGGTGGCTGGACCAATTTCGAAAGAATCTAGATTTGTAGAAAATTAAATTCTAAGAACTTTTCTAGAAAGCGACATTTCTCTACGAATGATAAAAAAAAAGTTACATGGGAAAAATTAATCGAAATTGTACATAACGCTAAATCGAACTAACGAATGGATTGTGTCGTATGAAAATTTAAAACTAAAAAAAATAGTACTTCCATTCATGATATCAACATGAAATTTTGAATGCAGCTTGATATTGAGGTTAATAAAAGCGGAGAATTCTAAAATCTTAACTATTATAGTCGGAATAGGAACTCATCTCCTGGTGGCTGGACCAATTTCGAAAGAATCTAGATTTGTAGAAAATTAAATTCTAAGAACTTTTCTAGAAAGCGACATTTCTCTACGAATGATAAAAAAAAAGTTACATGGGAAAAATTAATCGAAATTGTACATAACGCTAAATCGAACTAACGAATGGATTGTGTCGTATGAAAATTTAAAACTAAAAAAAATAGTACTTCCATTCATGATATCAACATGAAATTTTGAATGCAGCTTGATATTGAGGTTAATAAAAGCGGAGAATTCTAAAATCTTAACTATTATAGTCAGAATAGAAACTCATCTCCTGGTGGCTGGACCAATTTCAAAAGAATCTAGATTTGTAGAAAATTAAATTCTAAGAACTTTTCTAGAAAGCGACATTTCTCTACGAATGATAAAAAAAAAGTTACATGGGAAAAATTAATCGAAATTGTACATAACGCTAAATCGAACTAACGAATGGATTGTGTCGTATGAAAATTTAAAACTAAAAAAATTAGTACTTCCATTCATGATATCAACATGAAATTTTGAATGCAGCTTGATATTGAGGTTAATAAAAGCGGAGAATTCTAAAATCTTAACTATTATAGTCGGAATAGAAACTCATCTCCTGGTGGCTGGACCAATTTCGAAAGAATCTAGATTTGTAGAAAATTAAATTCTAAGAACTTTTCTAGAATGCGACATTTCTCTACGAATGATAAAAAAAAAGTTACATGGGAAAAATTAATCGAAATTGTACATAACGCTAAATCGAACTAACGAATGGATTGTGTCGTATGAAAATTTAAAACTAAAAAAAATAGTACTTCCATTCATGATATCAACATGAAATTTTGAATGCAGCTTGATATTGAGGTTAATAAAAGCGGAGAATTCTAAAATCTTAACTATTATAGTCGGAATAGAAACTCATCTCCTGGTGGCTGGACCAATTTCGAAAGAATCTAGATTTGTAGAAAATTAAATTCTAAGAACTTTTCTAGAATGCGACATTTCTCTACGAATGATAAAAAAAAAGTTACATGGGAAAAATTAATCGAAATTGTACATAACGCTAAATCGAACTAACGAATGGATTGTGTCGTATGAAAATTTAAAACTAAAAAAATTAGTACTTCCATTCATGATATCAACATGAAATTTTGAATGCAGCTTGATATTGAGGTTAATAAAAGCGGAGAATTCTAAAATCTTAACTATTATAGTCGGAATAGAAACTCATCTCCTGGTGGCTGGACCAATTTCGAAAGAATCTAGATTTGTAGAAAATTAAATTCTAAGAACTTTTCTAGAATGCGACATTTCTCTACGAATGATAAAAAAAAAGTTACATGGGAAAAATTAATCGAAATTGTACATAACGCTAAATCGAACTAACGAATGGATTGTGTCGTATGAAAATTTAAAACTAAAAAAAATAGTACTTCCATTCATGATATCAACATGAAATTTTGAATGCAGCTTGATATTGAGGTTAATAAAAGCGGAGAATTCTAAAATCTTAACTATTATAGTCAGAATAGAAACTCATCTCCTGGTGGCTGGACCAATTTCGAAAGAATCTAGATTTGTAGAAAATTAAATTCTTAGAACTTTTCTAGAAAGCGACATTTCTCTACGAATGATAAAAAAAAAGTTACATGGGAAAAATTAATCGAAATTGTACATAACGCTAAATCGAACTAACGAATGGATTGTGTCGTATGAAAATTTAAAACTAAAAAAAATAGTACTTCCATTCATGATATCAACATGAAATTTTGAATGCAGCTTGATATTGAGGTTAATAAAAGCGGAGAATTCTAAAATCTTAACTATTATAGTCGGAATAGAAACTCATCTCCTGGTGGCTGGACCAATTTCGAAAGAATCTAGATTTGTAGAAAATTAAATTCTAAGAACTTTTCTAGAATGCGAAATTTCTCTACGAATGATAAAAAAAAAGTTACATGGGAAAAATTAATCGAAATTGTACATAACGCTAAATCGAACTAACGAATGGATTGTGTCGTATGAAAATTTAAAACTAAAAAAATTAGTACTTCCATTCATGATATCAACATGAAATTTTGAATGCAGCTTGATATTGAGGTTAATAAAAGCGGAGAATTCTAAAATCTTAACTATTATAGTCAGAATAGAAACTCATCTCCTGGTGGCTGGACCAATTTCGAAAGAATCTAGATTTGTAGAAAATTAAATTCTAAGAACTTTTCTAGAAAGCGACATTTCTCTACGAATGATAAAAAAAAAGTTACATGGGAAAAATTAATCGAAATTGTACATAACGCTAAATCGAACTAACGAATGGATTGTGTCGTATGAAAATTTAAAACTAAAAAAAATAGTACTTCCATTCATGATATCAACATGAAATTTTGAATGCAGCTTGATATTGAGGTTAATAAAAGCGGATAATTCTAAAATCTTAACTATTATAGTCAGAATAGAAACTCATCTCCTGGTGGCTGGACCAATTTCGAAAGAATCTAGATTTGTAGAAAATTAAATTCTAAGAACTTTTCTAGAAAGCGACATTTCTCTACGAATGATAAAAAAAAAGTTACATGGGAAAAATTAATCGAAATTGTACATAACGCTAAATCGAACTAACGAATGGATTGTGTCGTATGAAAATTTAAAACTAAAAAAATTAGTACTTCCATTCATGATATCAACATGAAATTTTGAATGCAGCTTGATATTGAGGTTAATAAAAGCGGAGAATTCTAAAATCTTAACTATTATAGTCACAATAGAAACTCATCTCCTGGTGGCTGGACCAATTTCGAAAGAATCTAGATTTGTAGAAAATTAAATTCTAAGAACTTTTCTAGAAAGCGACATTTCTCTACGAATGATAAAAAAAAAGTTACATGGGAAAAATTAATCGAAATTGTACATAACGCTAAATCGAACTAACGAATGGATTGTGTCGTATGAAAATTTAAAACTAAAAAAATTAGTACTTCCATTCATGATATCAACATGAAATTTTGAATGCAGCTTGATATTGAGGTTAATAAAAGCGGAGAATTCTAAAATCTTAACTATTATAGTCGGAATAGAAACTCATCTCCTGGTGGCTGGACCAATTTCGAAAGAATCTAGATTTGTAGAAAATTAAATTCTAAGAACTTTTCTAGAATGCGACATTTCTCTACGAATGATAAAAAAAAAGTTACATGGGAAAAATTAATCGAAATTGTACATAACGCTAAATCGAACTAACGAATGGATTGTGTCGTATGAAAATTTAAAACTAAAAAAAATAGTACTTCCATTCATGATATCAACATGAAATTTTGAATGCAGCTTGATATTGAGGTTAATAAAAGCGGAGAATTCTAAAATCTTAACTATTATAGTCAGAATAGAAACTCATCTCCTGGTGGCTGGACCAATTTCGAAAGAATCTAGATTTGTAGAAAATTAAATTCTAAGAACTTTTCTAGAATGCGACATTTCTCTACGAATGATAAAAAAAAAGTTACATGGGAAAAATTAATCGAAATTGTACATAACGCTAAATCGAACTAACGAATGGATTGTGTCGTATGAAAATTTAAAACTAAAAAAAATAGTACTTCCATTCATGATATCAACATGAAATTTTGAATGCAGCTTGATATTGAGGTTAATAAAAGCGGAGAATTCTAAAATCTTAACTATTATAGTCAGAATAGAAACTCATCTTCTGGTGGCTGGACCAATTTCGAAAGAATCTAGATTTGTAGAAAATTAAATTCTAAGAACTTTTCTAGAATGCGACATTTCTCTACGAATGATAAAAAAAAAGTTACATGGGAAAAATTAATCGAAATTGTACATAACGCTAAATCGAACTAACGAATGGATTGTGTCGTATGAAAATTTAAAACTAAAAAAAATAGTACTTCCATTCATGATATCAACATGAAATTTTGAATGCAGCTTGATATTGAGGTTAATAAAAGCGGAGAATTCTAAAATCTTAACTATTATAGTCAGAATAGAAACTCATCTCCTGGTGGCTGGACCAATTTCGAAAGAATCTAGATTTGTAGAAAATTAAATTCTAAGAACTTTTCTAGAATGCGACATTTCTCTACGAATGATAAAAAAAAAGTTACATAGGAAAAATTAATCGAAATTGTACATAACGCTAAATCGAACTAACGAATGGATTGTGTCGTATGAAAATTTAAAACTAAAAAAAATAGTACTTCCATTCATGATATCAACATGAAATTTTGAATGCAGCTTGATATTGAGGTTAATAAAAGCGGAGAATTCTAAAATCTTAACTATTATAGTCGGAATAGAAACTCATCTCCTGGTGGCTGGACCAATTTCGAAAGAATCTAGATTTGTAGAAAATTAAATTCTAAGAACTTTTCTAGAATGCGACATTTCTCTACGAATGATAAAAAAAAAGTTACATGGGAAAAATTAATCGAAATTGTACATAACGCTAAATCGAACTAACGAATGGATTGTGTCGTATGAAAATTTAAAACTAAAAAAAATAGTACTTCCATTCATGATATCAACATGAAATTTTGAATGCAGCTTGATATTGAGGTTAATAAAAGCGGAGAATTCTAAAATCTTAACTATTATAGTCAGAATAGAAACTCATCTCCTGGTGGCTGGACCAATTTCGAAAGAATCTAGATTTGTAGAAAATTAAATTCTAAGAACTTTTCTAGAAAGCGACATTTCTCTACGAATGATAAAAAAAAAGTTACATGGGAAAAATTAATCGAAATTGTACATAACGCTAAATCGAACTAACGAATGGATTGTGTCGTATGAAAATTTAAAACTAAAAAAAATAGTACTTCCATTCATGATATCAACATGAAATTTTGAATGCAGCTTGATATTGAGGTTAATAAAAGCGGAGAATTCTAAAATCTTAACTATTATAGTCGGAATAGAAACTCATCTCCTGGTGGCTGGACCAATTTCGAAAGAATCTAGATTTGTAGAAAATTAAATTCTAAGAACTTTTCTAGAATGCGACATTTCTCTACGAATGATAAAAAAAAAGTTACATGGGAAAAATTAATCGAAATTGTACATAACGCTAAATCGAACTAACGAATGGATTGTGTCGTATGAAAATTTAAAACTAAAAAAAATAGTACTTCCATTCATGATATCAACATGAAATTTTGAATGCAGCTTGATATTGAGGTTAATAAAAGCGGAGAATTCTAAAATCTTAACTATTATAGTCAGAATAGAAACTCATCTCCTGGTGGCTGGACCAATTTCGAAAGAATCTAGATTTGTAGAAAATTAAATTCTAAGAACTTTTCTAGAAAGCGACATTTCTCTACGAATGATAAAAAAAAAGTTACATGGGAAAAATTAATCGAAATTGTACATAACGCTAAATCGAACTAACGAATGGATTGTGTCGTATGAAAATTTAAAACTAAAAAAAATAGTACTTCCATTCATGATATCAACATGAAATTTTGAATGCAGCTTGATATTGAGGTTAATAAAAGCGGAGAATTCTAAAATCTTAACTATTATAGTCGGAATAGAAACTCATCTCCTGGTGGCTGGACCAATTTCGAAAGAATCTAGATTTGTAGAAAATTAAATTCTAAGAACTTTTCTAGAATGCGACATTTCTCTACGAATGATAAAAAAAAAGTTACAGTTAACGAATGGATTGTGTCGTATGAAAATTTAAAACTAAAAAAAATAGTACTTCCATTCATGATATCAACATGAAATTTTGAATGCAGCTTGATATTGAGGTTAATAAAAGCGGAGAATTCTAAAATCTTAACTATTATAGTCAGAATAGAAACTCATCTCCTGGTGGCTGGACCAATTTCGAAAGAATCTAGATTTGTAGAAAATTAAATTCTAAGAACTTTTCTAGAATGCGACATTTCTCTACGAATGATAAAAAAAAAGTTACATGGGAAAAATTAATCGAAATTGTACATAACGCTAAATCGAACTAACGAATGGATTGTGTCGTATGAAAATTTAAAACTAAAAAAAATAGTACTTCCATTCATGATATCAACATGAAATTTTGAATGCAGCTTGATATTGAGGTTAATAAAAGCGGAGAATTCTAAAATCTTAACTATTATAGTCGGAATAGAAACTCATCTCCTGGTGGCTGGACCAATTTCGAAAGAATCTAGATTTGTAGAAAATTAAATTCTAAGAACTTTTCTAGAATGCGACATTTCTCTACGAATGATAAAAAAAAAGTTACATGGGAAAAATTAATCGAAATTGTACATAACGCTAAATCGAACTAACGAATGGATTGTGTCGTATGAAAATTTAAAACTAAAAAAAATAGTACTTCCATTCATGATATCAACATGAAATTTTGAATGCAGCTTGATATTGAGGTTAATAAAAGCGGAGAATTCTAAAATCTTAACTATTATAGTCAGAATAGAAACTCATCTCCTGGTGGCTGGACCAATTTCAAAAGAATCTAGATTTGTAGAAAATTAAATTCTAAGAACTTTTCTAGAATGCGACATTTCTCTACGAATGATAAAAAAAAAGTTACATGGGAAAAATTAATCGAAATTGTACATAACGCTAAATCGAA
Source organism: Nephrotoma appendiculata (assembly GCA_947310385.1). NCBI lineage: Eukaryota > Metazoa > Arthropoda > Insecta > Diptera > Tipulidae > Nephrotoma > Nephrotoma appendiculata. The sequence goes on along the minus strand of CAMZJQ010000139.1, from coordinate 62,703 downwards.
CTAACGAATGGATTGTGTCGTATGAAAATTTAAAACTAAAAAAATTAGTACTTCCATTCATGATATCAACATGAAATTTTGAATGCAGCTTGATATTGAGGTTAATAAAAGCGGAGAATTCTAAAATCTTAACTATTATAGTCGGAATAGAAACTCATCTCCTGGTGGCTGGACCAATTTCGAAAGAATCTAGATTTGTAGAAAATTAAATTCTAAGAACTTTTCTAGAATGCGACATTTCTCTACGAATGATAAAAAAAAAGTTACATGGGAAAAATTAATCGAAATTGTACATAACGCTAAATCGAACTAACGAATGGATTGTGTCGTATGAAAATTTAAAACTAAAAAAAATAGTACTTCCATTCATGATATCAACATGAAATTTTGAATGCAGCTTGATATTGAGGTTAATAAAAGCGGAGAATTCTAAAATCTTAACTATTATAGTCAGAATAGAAACTCATCTCCTGGTGGCTGGACCAATTTCGAAAGAATCTAGATTTGTAGAAAATTAAATTCTAAGAACTTTTCTAGAATGCGACATTTCTCTACGAATGATAAAAAAAAAGTTACATGGGAAAAATTAATCGAAATTGTACATAACGCTAAATCGAACTAACGAATGGATTGTGTCGTATGAAAATTTAAAACTAAAAAAAATAGTACTTCCATTCATGATATCAACATGAAATTTTGAATGCAGCTTGATATTGAGGTTAATAAAAGCGGAGAATTCTAAAATCTTAACTATTATAGTCAGAATAGAAACTCATCTCCTGGTGGCTGGACCAATTTCGAAAGAATCTAGATTTGTAGAAAATTAAATTCTAAGAACTTTTCTAGAATGCGACATTTCTCTACGAATGATAAAAAAAAAGTTACATGGGAAAAATTAATCGAAATTGTACATAACGCTAAATCGAACTAACGAATGGATTGTGTCGTATGAAAATTTAAAACTAAAAAAAATAGTACTTCCATTCATGATATCAACATGAAATTTTGAATGCAGCTTGATATTGAGGTTAATAAAAGCGGAGAATTCTAAAATCTTAACTATTATAGTCAGAATAGAAACTCATCTCCTGGTGGCTGGACCAATTTCGAAAGAATCTAGATTTGTAGAAAATTAAATTCTAAGAACTTTTCTAGAAAGCGACATTTCTCTACGAATGATAAAAAAAAAGTTACATGGGAAAAATTAATCGAAATTGTACATAACGCTAAATCGAACTAACGAATGGATTGTGTCGTATGAAAATTTAAAACTAAAAAAAATAGTACTTCCATTCATGATATCAACATGAAATTTTGAATGCAGCTTGATATTGAGGTTAATAAAAGCGGAGAATTCTAAAATCTTAACTATTATAGTCAGAATAGAAACTCATCTCCTGGTGGCTGGACCAATTTCGAAAGAATCTAGATTTGTAGAAAATTAAATTCTAAGAACTTTTCTAGAATGCGACATTTCTCTACGAATGATAAAAAAAAAGTTACATGGGAAAAATTAATCGAAATTGTACATAACGCTAAATCGAACTAACGAATGGATTGTGTCGTATGAAAATTTAAAACTAAAAAAAATAGTACTGCCATTCATGATATCAACATGAAATTTTGAATGCAGCTTGATATTGAGGTTAATAAAAGCGGAGAATTCTAAAATCTTAACTATTATAGTCAGAATAGAAACTCATCTCCTGGTGGCTGGACCAATTTCGAAAGAATCTAGATTTGTAGAAAATTAAATTCTAAGAACTTTTCTAGAAAGCGACATTTCTCTACGAATGATAAAAAAAAAGTTACATGGGAAAAATTAATCGAAATTGTACATAACGCTAAATCGAACTAACGAATGGATTGTGTCGTATGAAAATTTAAAACTAAAAAAAATAGTACTTCCATTCATGATATCAACATGAAATTTTGAATGCAGCTTGATATTGAGGTTAATAAAAGCGGAGAATTCTAAAATCTTAACTATTATAGTCAGAATAGAAACTCATCTCCTGGTGGCTGGACCAATTTCGAAAGAATCTAGATTTGTAGAAAATTAAATTCTAAGAACTTTTCTAGAATGCGACATTTCTCTACGAATGATAAAAAAAAAGTTACATGGGAAAAATTAATCGAAATTGTACATAACGCTAAATCGAACTAACGAATGGATTGTGTCGTATGAAAATTTAAAACTAAAAAAAATAGTACTTCCATTCATGATATCAACATGAAATTTTGAATGCAGCTTGATATTGAGGTTAATAAAAGCGGAGAATTCTAAAATCTTAACTATTATAGTCAGAATAGAAACTCATCTCCTGGTGGCTGGACCAATTTCGAAAGAATCTAGATTTGTAGAAAATTAAATTCTAAGAACTTTTCTAGAATGCGACATTTCTCTACGAATGATAAAAAAAAAGTTACATGGGAAAAATTAATCGAAATTGTACATAACGCTAAATCGAACTAACGAATGGATTGTGTCGTATGAAAATTTAAAACTAAAAAAAATAGTACTTCCATTCATGATATCAACATGAAATTTTGAATGCAGCTTGATATTGAGGTTAATAAAAGCGGAGAATTCTAAAATCTTAACTATTATAGTCAGAATAGAAACTCATCTCCTGGTGGCTGGACCAATTTCGAAAGAATCTAGATTTGTAGAAAATTAAATTCTAAGAACTTTTCTAGAATGCGACATTTCTCTACGAATGATAAAAAAAAAGTTACATGGGAAAAATTAATCGAAATTGTACATAACGCTAAATCGAACTAACGAATGGATTGTGTCGTATGAAAATTTAAAACTAAAAAAAATAGTACTTCCATTCATGATATCAACATGAAATTTTGAATGCAGCTTGATATTGAGGTTAATAAAAGCGGAGAATTCTAAAATCTTAACTATTATAGTCAGAATAGAAACTCATCTCCTGGTGGCTGGACCAATTTCGAAAGAATCTAGATTTGTAGAAAATTAAATTCTAAGAACTTTTCTAGAAAGCGACATTTCTGTACGAATGATAAAAAAAAGTTACATGGGAAAAATTAATCGAAATTGTACATAACGCTAAATCGAACTAACGAATGGATTGTGTCGTATGAAAATTTAAAACTAAAAAAAATAGTACTTCCATTCATGATATCAACATGAAATTTTGAATGCAGCTTGATATTGAGGTTAATAAAAGCGGAGAATTCTAAAATCTTAACTATTATAGTCAGAATAGAAACTCATCTCCTGGTGGCTGGACCAATTTCGAAAGAATCTAGATTTGTAGAAAATTAAATTCTAAGAACTTTTCTAGAATGCGACATTTCTCTAGGAATGATAAAAAAAAAGTTACATGGGAAAAATTAATCGAAATTGTACATAACGCTAAATCGAACTAACGAATGGATTGTGTCGTATGAAAATTTAAAACTAAAAAAAATAGTACTTCCATTCATGATATCAACATGAAATTTTGAATGCAGCTTGATATTGAGGTTAATAAAAGCGGAGAATTCTAAAATCTTAACTATTATAGTCAGAATAGAAACTCATCTCCTGGTGGCTGGACCAATTTCGAAAGAATCTAGATTTGTAGAAAATTAAATTCTAAGAACTTTTCTAGAATGCGACATTTCTCTACGAATGATAAAAAAAAAGTTACATGGGAAAAATTAATCGAAATTGTACATAACGCTAAATCGAACTAACGAATGGATTGTGTCGTATGAAAATTTAAAACTAAAAAAAATAGTACTTCCATTCATGATATCAACATGAAATTTTGAATGCAGCTTGATATTGAGGTTAATAAAAGCGGAGAATTCTAAAATCTTAACTATTATAGTCAGAATAGAAACTCATCTCCTGGTGGCTGGACCAATTTCGAAAGAATCTAGATTTGTAGAAAATTAAATTCTAAGAACTTTTCTAGAATGCGACATTTCTCTACGAATGATAAAAAAAAAGTTACATGGGAAAAATTAATCGAAATTGTACATAACGCTAAATCGAACTAACGAATGGATTGTGTCGTATGAAAATTTAAAACTAAAAAAAATAGTACTTCCATTCATGATATCAACATGAAATTTTGAATGCAGCTTGATATTGAGGTTAATAAAAGCGGAGAATTCTAAAATCTTAACTATTATAGTCAGAATAGAAACTCATCTCCTGGTGGCTGGACCAATTTCGAAAGAATCTAGATTTGTAGAAAATTAAATTCTAAGAACTTTTCTAGAAAGCGACATTTCTCTACGAATGATAAAAAAAAAGTTACATGGGAAAAATTAATCGAAATTGTACATAACGCTAAATCGAACTAACGAATGGATTGTGTCGTATGAAAATTTAAAACTAAAAAAAATAGTACTTCCATTCATGATATCAACATGAAATTTTGAATGCAGCTTGATATTGAGGTTAATAAAAGCGGAGAATTCTAAAATCTTAACTATTATAGTCAGAATAGAAACTCATCTCCTGGTGGCTGGACCAATTTCGAAAGAATCTAGATTTGTAGAAAATTAAATTCTAAGAACTTTTCTAGAAAGCGACATTTCTCTACGAATGATAAAAAAAAAGTTACATGGGAAAAATTAATCGAAATTGTACATAACGCTAAATCGAACTAACGAATGGATTGTGTCGTATGAAAATTTAAAACTAAAAAAAATAGTACTTCCATTCATGATATCAACATGAAATTTTGAATGCAGCTTGATATTGAGGTTAATAAAAGCGGAGAATTCTAAAATCTTAACTATTATAGTCAGAATAGAAACTCATCTCCTGGTGGCTGGACCAATTTCGAAAGAATCTAGATTTGTAGAAAATTAAATTCTAAGAACTTTTCTAGAAAGCGACATTTCTCTACGAATGATAAAAAAAAAAGTTACATGGGAAAAATTAATCGAAATTGTACATAACGCTAAATCGAACTAACGAATGGATTGTGTCGTATGAAAATTTAAAACTAAAAAAAATAGTACTTCCATTCATGATATCAACATGAAATTTTGAATGCAGCTTGATATTGAGGTTAATAAAAGCGGTGAATTCTAAAATCTTAACTATTATAGTCGGAATAGAAACTCATCTCCTGGTGGCTGGACCAATTTCGAAAGAATCTAGATTTGTAGAAAATTAAATTCTAAGAACTTTTCTAGAATGCGACATTTCTCTACGAATGATAAAAAAAAAGTTACATGGGAAAAATTAATCGAAATTGTACATAACGCTAAATCGAACTAACGAATGGATTGTGTCGTATGAAAATTTAAAACTAAAAAAAATAGTACTTCCATTCATGATATCAACATGAAATTTTGAATGCAGCTTGATATTGAGGTTAATAAAAGCGGAGAATTCTAAAATCTTAACTATTATAGTCAGAATAGAAACTCATCTCCTGGTGGCTGGACCAATTTCGAAAGAATCTAGATTTGTAGAAAATTAAATTCTAAGAACTTTTCTAGAAAGCGACATTTCTCTACGAATGATAAAAAAAAAGTTACATGGGAAAAATTAATCGAAATTGTACATAACGCTAAATCGAACTAACGAATGGATTGTGTCGTATGAAAATTTAAAACTAAAAAAAATAGTACTTCCATTCATGATATCAACATGAAATTTTGAATGCAGCTTGATATTGAGGTTAGTAAAAGCGGAGAATTCTAAAATCTTAACTATTATAGTCAGAATAGAAACTCATCTCCTGGTGGCTGGACCAATTTCGAAAGAATCTAGATTTGTAGAAAATTAAATTCTAAGAACTTTTCTAGAATGCGACATTTCTCTACGAATGATAAAAAAAAAGTTACATGGGAAAAATTAATCGAAATTGTACATAACGCTAAATCGAACTAACGAATGGATTGTGTCGTATGAAAATTTAAAACTAAAAAAAATAGTACTTCCATTCATGATATCAACATGAAATTTTGAATGCAGCTTGATATTGAGGTTAATAAAAGCGGAGAATTCTAAAATCTTAACTATTATAGTCAGAATAGAAACTCATCTCCTGGTGGCTGGACCAATTTCGAAAGAATCTAGATTTGTAGAAAATTAAATTCTAAGAACTTTTCTAGAATGCGACATTTCTCTACGAATGATAAAAAAAAAGTTACATGGGAAAAATTAATCGAAATTGTACATAACGCTAAATCGAACTAACGAATGGATTGTGTCGTATGAAAATTTAAAACTAAAAAAAATAGTACTTCCATTCATGATATCAACATGAAATTTTGAATGCAGCTTGATATTGAGGTTAATAAAAGCGGAGAATTCTAAAATCTTAACTATTATAGTCAGAATAGAAACTCATCTCCTGGTGGCTGGACCAATTTCGAAAGAATCTAGATTTGTAGAAAATTAAATTCTAAGAACTTTTCTAGAATGCGACATTTCTCTACGAATGATAAAAAAAAAGTTACATGGGAAAAATTAATCGAAATTGTACATAACGCTAAATCGAACTAACGAATGGATTGTGTCGTATGAAAATTTAAAACTAAAAAAAATAGTACTTCCATTCATGATATCAACATGAAATTTTGAATGCAGCTTGATATTGAGGTTAATAAAAGCGGAGAATTCTAAAATCTTAACTATTATAGTCAGAATAGAAACTCATCTCCTGGTGGCTGGACCAATTTCGAAAGAATCTAGATTTGTAGAAAATTAAATTCTAAGAACTTTTCTAGAATGCGACATTTCTCTACGAATGATAAAAAAAAAGTTACATGGGAAAAATTAATCGAAATTGTACATAACGCTAAATCGAACTAACGAATGGATTGTGTCGTTTGAAAATTTAAAACTAAAAAAAATAGTACTTCCATTCATGATATCAACATGAAATTTTGAATGCAGCTTGATATTGAGGTTAATAAAAGCGGAGAATTCTAAAATCTTAACTATTATAGTCAGAATAGAAACTCATCTCCTGGTGGCTGGACCAATTTCGAAAGAATCTAGATTTGTAGAAAATTAAATTCTAAGAACTTTTCTAGAAAGCGACATTTCTCTACGAATGATAAAAAAAAAGTTACATGGGAAAAATTAATCGAAATTGTACATAACGCTAAATCGAACTAACGAATGGATTGTGTCGTATGAAAATTTAAAACTAAAAAAAATAGTACTTCCATTCATGATATCAACATGAAATTTTGAATGCAGCTTGATATTGAGGTTAATAAAAGCGGAGAATTCTAAAATCTTAACTATTATAGTCAGAATAGAAACTCATCTCCTGGTGGCTGGACCAATTTCGAAAGAATCTAGATTTGTAGAAAATTAAATTCTAAGAACTTTTCTAGAAAGCGACATTTCTCTACGAATGATAAAAAAAAAGTTACATGGGAAAAATTAATCGAAATTGTACATAACGCTAAATCGAACTAACGAATGGATTGTGTCGTATGAAAATTTAAAACTAAAAAAAATAGTACTTCCATTCATGATATCAACATGAAATTTTGAATGCAGCTTGATATTGAGGTTAATAAAAGCGGAGAATTCTAAAATCTTAACTATTATAGTCAGAATAGAAACTCATCTCCTGGTGGCTGGACCAATTTCGAAAGAATCTAGATTTGTAGAAAATTAAATTCTAAGAACTTTTCTAGAAAGCGACATTTCTCTACGAATGATAAAAAAAAAGTTACATGGGAAAAATTAATCGAAATTGTACATAACGCTAAATCGAACTAACGAATGGATTGTGTCGTATGAAAATTTAAAACTAAAAAAAATAGTACTTCCATTCATGATATCAACATGAAATTTTGAATGCAGCTTGATATTGAGGTTAATAAAAGCGGAGAATTCTAAAATCTTAACTATTATAGTCAGAATAGAAACTCATCTCCTGGTGGCTGGACCAATTTCGAAAGAATCTAGATTTGTAGAAAATTAAATTCTAAGAACTTTTCTAGAAAGCGACATTTCTCTACGAATGATAAAAAAAAAGTTACATGGGAAAAATTAATCGAAATTGTACATAACGCTAAATCGAACTAACGAATGGATTGTGTCGTATGAAAATTTAAAACTAAAAAAAATAGTACTTCCATTCATGATATCAACATGAAATTTTGAATGCAGCTTGATATTGAGGTTAATAAAAGCGGAGAATTCTAAAATCTTAACTATTATAGTCGGAATAGAAACTCATCTCCTGGTGGCTGGACCAATTTCGAAAGAATCTAGATTTGTAGAAAATTAAATTCTAAGAACTTTTCTAGAATGCGACATTTCTCTACGAATGATAAAAAAAAAGTTACATGGGAAAAATTAATCGAAATTGTACATAACGCTAAATCGAACTAACGAATGGATTGTGTCGTATGAAAATTTAAAACTAAAAAAAATAGTACTTCCATTCATGATATCAACATGAAATTTTGAATGCAGCTTGATATTGAGGTTAATAAAAGCGGAGAATTCTAAAATCTTAACTATTATAGTCAGAATAGAAACTCATCTCCTGGTGGCTGGACCAATTTCGAAAGAATCTAGATTTGTAGAAAATTAAATTCTAAGAACTTTTCTAGAAAGCGACATTTCTCTACGAATGATAAAAAAAAAGTTACATGGGAAAAATTAATCGAAATTGTACATAACGCTAAATCGAACTAACGAATGGATTGTGTCGTATGAAAATTTAAAACTAAAAAAAATAGTACTTCCATTCATGATATCAACATGAAATTTTGAATGCAGCTTGATATTGAGGTTAATAAAAGCGGAGAATTCTAAAATCTTAACTATTATAGTCAGAATAGAAACTCATCTCCTGGTGGCTGGACCAATTTCGAAAGAATCTAGATTTGTAGAAAATTAAATTCTAAGAACTTTTCTAGAAAGCGACATTTCTCTACGAATGATAAAAAAAAAGTTACATGGGAAAAATTAATCGAAATTGTACATAACGCTAAATCGAACTAACGAATGGATTGTGTCGTATGAAAATTTAAAACTAAAAAAAATAGTACTTCCATTCATGATATCAACATGAAATTTTGAATGCAGCTTGATATTGAGGTTAATAAAAGCGGAGAATTCTAAAATCTTAACATTTATAGTCAGAATAGAAACTCATCTCCTGGTGGCTGGACCAATTTCGAAAGAATCTAGATTTGTAGAAAATTAAATTCTAAGAACTTTTCTAGAAAGCGACATTTCTCTACGAATGATAAAAAAAAAGTTACATGGGAAAAATTAATCGAAATTGTACATAACGCTAAATCGAACTAACGAATGGATTGTGTCGTATGAAAATTTAAAACTAAAAAAAATAGTACTTCCATTCATGATATCAACATGAAATTTTGAATGCAGCTTGATATTGAGGTTAATAAAAGCGGAGAATTCTAAAATCTTAACTATTATAGTCAGAATAGAAACTCATCTCCTGGTGGCTGGACCAATTTCGAAAGAATCTAGATTTGTAGAAAATTAAATTCTAAGAACTTTTCTAGAATGCGACATTTCTCTACGAATGATAAAAAAAAAGTTACATGGGAAAAATTAATCGAAATTGTACATAACGCTAAATCGAACTAACGAATGGATTGTGTCGTATGAAAATTTAAAACTAAAAAAAATAGTACTTCCATTCATGATATCAACATGAAATTTTGAATGCAGCTTGATATTGAGGTTAATAAAAGCGGAGAATTCTAAAATCTTAACTATTATAGTCAGAATAGAAACTCATCTCCTGGTGGCTGGACCAATTTCGAAAGAATCTAGATTTGTAGAAAATTAAATTCTAAGAACTTTTCTAGAAAGCGACATTTCTCTACGAATGATAAAAAAAAAGTTACATGGGAAAAATTAATCGAAATTGTACATAACGCTAAATCGAACTAACGAATGGATTGTGTCGTATGAAAATTTAAAACTAAAAAAAATAGTACTTCCATTCATGATATCAACATGAAATTTTGAATGCAGCTTGATATTGAGGTTAATAAAAGCGGAGAATTCTAAAATCTTAACTATTATAGTCAGAATAGAAACTCATCTCCTGGTGGCTGGACCAATTTCGAAAGAATCTAGATTTGTAGAAAATTAAATTCTAAGAACTTTTTTAGAATGTGACATTTCTCTACGAATGATAAAAAAAAAGTTACATGGGAAAAATTAATCGAAATTGTACATAACGCTAAATCGAACTAACGAATGGATTGTGTCGTATGAAAATTTAAAACTAAAAAAAATAGTACTTCCATTCATGATATCAACATGAAATTTTGAATGCAGCTTGATATTGAGGTTAATAAAAGCGGAGAATTCTAAAATCTTAACTATTATAGTCAGAATAGAAACTCATCTCCTGGTGGCTGGACCAATTTCGAAAGAATCTAGATTTGTAGAAAATTAAATTCTAAGAACTTTTCTAGAATGCGACATTTCTCTACGAATGATAAAAAAAAAGTTACATGGGAAAAATTAATCGAAATTGTACATAACGCTAAATCGAACTAACGAATGGATTGTGTCGTACGAAAATTTAAAACTAAAAAAAATAGTACTTCCATTCATGATATCAACATGAAATTTTGAATGCAGCTTGATATTGAGGTTAATAAAAGCGGAGAATTCTAAAATCTTAACTATTATAGTCAGAATAGAAACTCATCTCCTGGTGGCTGGACCAATTTCGAAAGAATCTAGATTTGTAGAAAATTAAATTCTAAGAACTTTTCTAGAAAGCGACATTTCTCTACGAATGATAAAAAAAAAGTTACATGGGAAAAATTAATCGAAATTGTACATAACGCTAAATCGAACTAACGAATGGATTGTGTCGTATGAAAATTTAAAACTAAAAAAATAGTACTTCCATTCATGATATCAACATGAAATTTTGAATGCAGCTTGATATTGAGGTTAATAAAAGCGGAGAATTCTAAAATCTTAACTATTATAGTCAGAATAGAAACTCATCTCCTGGTGGCTGGACCAATTTCGAAAGAATCTAGATTTGTAGAAAATTAAATTCTAAGAACTTTTCTAGAAAGCGACATTTCTCTACGAATGATAAAAAAAAAGTTACATGGGAAAAATTAATCGAAATTGTACATAACGCTAAATCGAACTAACGAATGGATTGTGTCGTATGAAAATTTAAAACTAAAAAAAATAGTACTTCCATTCATGATATCAACATGAAATTTTGAATGCAGCTTGATATTGAGGTTAATAAAAGCGGAGAATTCTAAAATCTTAACTATTATAGTCAGAATAGAAACTCATCTCCTGGTGGCTGGACCAATTTCGAAAGAATCTAGATTTGTAGAAAATTAAATTCTAAGAACTTTTCTAGAAAGCGACATTTCTCTACGAATGATAAAAAAAAAGTTACATGGGAAAAATTAATCGAAATTGTACATAACGCTAAATCGAACTAACGAATGGATTGTGTCGTATGAAAATTTAAAACTAAAAAAAATAGTACTTCCATTCATGATATCAACATGAAATTTTGAATGCAGCTTGATATTGAGGTTAATAAAAGCGGAGAATTCTAAAATCTTAACTATTATAGTCAGAATAGAAACTCATCTCCTGGTGGCTGGACCAATTTCGAAAGAATCTAGATTTGTAGAAAATTAAATTCTAAGAACTTTTCTAGAATGCGACATTTCTCTACGAATGATAAAAAAAAAGTTACATGGGAAAAATTAATCGAAATTGTACATAACGCTAAATCGAACTAACGAATGGATTGTGTCGTATGAAAATTTAAAACTAAAAAAAATAGTACTTCCATTCATGATATCAACATGAAATTTTGAATGCAGCTTGATATTGAGGTTAATAAAAGCGGAGAATTCTAAAATCTTAACTATTATAGTCAGAATAGAAACTCATCTCCTGGTGGCTGGACCAATTTCGAAAGAATCTAGATTTGTAGAAAATTAAATTCTAAGAACTTTTCTAGAATGCGACATTTCTCTACGAATGATAAAAAAAAAGTTACATGGGAAAAATTAATCGAAATTGTACATAACGCTAAATCGAACTAACGAATGGATTGTGTCGTATGAAAATTTAAAACTAAAAAAAATAGTACTTCCATTCATGATATCAACATGAAATTTTGAATGCAGCTTGATATTGAGGTTAATAAAAGCGGAGAATTCTAAAATCTTAACTATTATAGTCGGAATAGAAACTCATCTCCTGGTGGCTGGACCAATTTCGAAAGAATCTAGATTTGTAGAAAATTAAATTCTAAGAACTTTTCTAGAAAGCGACATTTCTCTACGAATGATAAAAAAAAAGTTACATGGGAAAAATTAATCGAAATTGTACATAACGCTAAATCGAACTAACGAATGGATTGTGTCGTATAAAAATTTAAAACTAAAAAAAATAGTACTTCCATTCATGATATCAACATGAAATTTTGAATGCAGCTTGATATTGAGGTTAATAAAAGCGGAGAATTCTAAAATCTTAACTATTATAGTCAGAATAGAAACTCATCTCCTGGTGGCTGGACCAATTTCGAAAGAATCTAGATTTGTAGAAAATTAAATTCTAAGAACTTTTCTAGAAAGCGACATTTCTCTACGAATGATAAAAAAAAAGTTACATGGGAAAAATTAATCGAAATTGTACATAACGCTAAATCGAACTAACGAATGGATTGTGTCGTATGAAAATTTAAAACTAAAAAAAATAGTACTTCCATTCATGATATCAACATGAAATTTTGAATGCAGCTTGATATTGAGGTTAATAAAAGCGGAGAATTCTAAAATCTTAACTATTATAGTCGGAATAGAAACTCATCTCCTGGTGGCTGGACCAATTTCGAAAGAATCTAGATTTGTAGAAAATTAAATTCTAAGAACTTTTCTAGAAAGCGACATTTCTCTACGAATGATAAAAAAAAAGTTACATGGGAAAAATTAATCGAAATTGTACATAACGCTAAATCGAACTAACGAATGGATTGTGTCGTATGAAAATTTAAAACTAAAAAAATTAGTACTTCCATTCATGATATCAACATGAAATTTTGAATGCAGCTTGATATTGAGGTTAATAAAAGCGGATAATTCTAAAATCTTAACTATTATAGTCAGAATAGAAACTCATCTCCTGGTGGCTGGACCAATTTCGAAAGAATCTAGATTTGTAGAAAATTAAATTCTAAGAACTTTTCTAGAAAGCGACATTTCTCTACGAATGATAAAAAAAAAGTTACATGGGAAAAATTAATCGAAATTGTACATAACGCTAAATCGAACTAACGAATGGATTGTGTCGTATGAAAATTTAAAACTAAAAAAAATAGTACTTCCATTCATGATATCAACATGAAATTTTGAATGCAGCTTGATATTGAGGTTAATAAAAGCGGAGAATTCTAAAATCTTAACTATTATAGTCAGAATAGAAACTCATCTCCTGGTGGCTGGACCAATTTCGAAAGAATCTAGATTTGTAGAAAATTAAATTCTAAGAACTTTTCTAGAAAGCGACATTTCTCTACGAATGATAAAAAAAAAGTTACATGGGAAAAATTAATCGAAATTGTACATAACGCTAAATCGAACTAACGAATGGATTGTGTCGTATGAAAATTTAAAACTAAAAAAAATAGTACTTCCATTCATGATATCAACATGAAATTTTGAATGCAGCTTGATATTGAGGTTAATAAAAGCGGAGAATTCTAAAATCTTAACTATTATAGTCAGAATAGAAACTCATCTCCTGGTGGCTGGACCAATTTCGAAAGAATCTAGATTTGTAGAAAATTAAATTCTAAGAACTTTTCTAGAAAGCGACATTTCTCTACGAATGATAAAAAAAAAGTTACATGGGAAAAATTAATCGAAATTGTACATAACGCTAAATCGAACTAACGAATGGATTGTGTCGTATGAAAATTTAAAACTAAAAAAAATAGTACTTCCATTCATGATATCAACATGAAATTTTGAATGCAGCTTGATATTGAGGTTAATAAAAGCGGAGAATTCTAAAATCTTAACTATTATAGTCAGAATAGAAACTCATCTCCTGGTGGCTGGACCAATTTCGAAAGAATCTAGATTTGTAGAAAATTAAATTCTAAGAACTTTTCTAGAAAGCGACATTTCTCTACGAATGATAAAAAAAAAGTTACATGGGAAAAATTAATCGAAATTGTACATAACGCTAAATCGAACTAACGAATGGATTGTGTCGTATGAAAATTTAAAACTAAAAAAAATAGTACTTCCATTCATGATATCAACATGAAATTTTGAATGCAGCTTGATATTGAGGTTAATAAAAGCGGAGAATTCTAAAATCTTAACTATTATAGTCAGAATAGAAACTCATCTCCTGGTGGCTGGACCAATTTCGAAAGAATCTAGATTTGTAGAAAATTAAATTCTAAGAACTTTTCTAGAAAGCGACATTTCTCTACGAATGATAAAAAAAAAGTTACATGGGAAAAATTAATCGAAATTGTACATAACGCTAAATCGAACTAACGAATGGATTGTGTCGTATGAAAATTTAAAACTAAAAAAATTAGTACTTCCATTCATGATATCAACATGAAATTTTGAATGCAGCTTGATATTGAGGTTAATAAAAGCGGAGAATTCTAAAATCTTAACTATTATAGTCAGAATAGAAACTCATCTCCTGGTGGCTGGACCAATTTCGAAAGAATCTAGATTTGTAGAAAATTAAATTCTAAGAACTTTTCTAGAATGCGACATTTCTCTACGAATGATAAAAAAAAAGTTACATGGGAAAAATTAATCGAAATTGTACATAACGCTAAATCGAACTAACGAATGGATTGTGTCGTATGAAAATTTAAAACTAAAAAAAATAGTACTTCCATTCATGATATCAACATGAAATTTTGAATGCAGCTTGATATTGAGGTTAATAAAAGCGGAGAATTCTAAAATCTTAACTATTATAGTCAGAATAGAAACTCATCTCCTGGTGGCTGGACCAATTTCGAAAGAATCTAGATTTGTAGAAAATTAAATTCTAAGAACTTTTCTAGAAAGCGACATTTCTCTACGAATGATAAAAAAAAAGTTACATGGGAAAAATTAATCGAAATTGTACATAACGCTAAATCGAACTAACGAATGGATTGTGTCGTATGAAAATTTAAAACTAAAAAAAATAGTACTTCCATTCATGATATCAACATGAAATTTTGAATGCAGCTTGATATTGAGGTTAATAAAAGCGGAGAATTCTAAAATCTTAACTATTATAGTCAGAATAGAAACTCATCTCCTGGTGGCTGGACCAATTTCGAAAGAATCTAGATTTGTAGAAAATTAAATTCTAAGAACTTTTCTAGAAAGCGACATTTCTCTACGAATGATAAAAAAAAAGTTACATGGGAAAAATTAATCGAAATTGTACATAACGCTAAATCGAACTAACGAATGGATTGTGTCGTATGAAAATTTAAAACTAAAAAAAATAGTACTTCCATTCATGATATCAACATGAAATTTTGAAAGCAGCTTGATATTGAGGTTAATAAAAGCGGAGAATTCTAAAATCTTAACTATTATAGTCAGAATAGAAACTCATCTCCTGGTGGCTGGACCAATTTCGAAAGAATCTAGATTTGTAGAAAATTAAATTCTAAGAACTTTTCTAGAAAGCGACATTTCTCTACGAATGATAAAAAAAAAGTTACATGGGAAAAATTAATCGAAATTGTACATAACGCTAAATCGAACTAACGAATGGATTGTGTCGTATGAAAATTTAAAACTAAAAAAAATAGTACTTCCATTCATGATATCAACATGAAATTTTGAATGCAGCTTGATATTGAGGTTAATAAAAGCGGAGAATTCTAAAATCTTAACTATTATAGTCAGAATAGAAACTCATCTCCTGGTGGCTGGACCAATTTCGAAAGAATCTAGATTTGTAGAAAATTAAATTCTAAGAACTTTTCTAGAATGCGACATTTCTCTACGAATGATAAAAAAAAAGTTACATGGGAAAAATTAATCGAAATTGTACATAACGCTAAATCGAACTAACGAATGGATTGTGTCGTATGAAAATTTAAAACTAAAAAAAATAGTACTTCCATTCATGATATCAACATGAAATTTTGAATGCAGCTTGATATTGAGGTTAATAAAAGCGGAGAATTCTAAAATCTTAACTATTATAGTCAGAATAGAAACTCATCTCCTGGTGGCTGGACCAATTTCGAAAGAATCTAGATTTGTAGAAAATTAAATTCTAAGAACTTTTCTAGAAAGCGACATTTCTCTACGAATGATAAAAAAAAAGTTACATGGGAAAAATTAATCGAAATTGTACATAACGCTAAATCGAACTAACGAATGGATTGTGTCGTATGAAAATTTAAAACTAAAAAAAATAGTACTTCCATTCATGATATCAACATGAAATTTTGAATGCAGCTTGATATTGAGGTTAATAAAAGCGGAGAATTCTAAAATCTTAACTATTATAGTCAGAATAGAAACTCATCTCCTGGTGGCTGGACCAATTTCGAAAGAATCTAGATTTGTAGAAAATTAAATTCTAAGAACTTTTCTAGAATGCGACATTTCTCTACGAATGATAAAAAAAAAGTTACATGGGAAAAATTAATCGAAATTGTACATAACGCTAAATCGAACTAACGAATGGATTGTGTCGTATGAAAATTTAAAACTAAAAAAAATAGTACTTCCATTCATGATATCAACATGAAATTTTGAATGCAGCTTGATATTGAGGTTAATAAAAGCGGAGAATTCTAAAATCTTAACTATTATAGTCAGAATAGAAACTCATCTCCTGGTGGCTGGACCAATTTCGAAAGAATCTAGATTTGTAGAAAATTAAATTCTAAGAACTTTTCTAGAATGCGACATTTCTCTACGAATGATAAAAAAAAAGTTACATGGGAAAAATTAATCGAAATTGTACATAACGCTAAATCGAACTAACGAATGGATTGTGTCGTATGAAAATTTAAAACTAAAAAAAATAGTACTTCCATTCATGATATCAACATGAAATTTTGAATGCAGCTTGATATTGAGGTTAATAAAAGCGGAGAATTCTAAAATCTTAACTATTATAGTCAGAATAGAAACTCATCTCCTGGTGGCTGGACCAATTTCGAAAGAATCTAGATTTGTAGAAAATTAAATTCTAAGAACTTTTCTAGAAAGCGACATTTCTCTACGAATGATAAAAAAAAAGTTACATGGGAAAAATTAATCGAAATTGTACATAACGCTAAATCGAACTAACGAATGGATTGTGTCGTATGAAAATTTAAAACTAAAAAAAATAGTACTTCCATTCATGATATCAACATGAAATTTTGAATGCAGCTTGATATTGAGGTTAATAAAAGCGGAGAATTCTAAAATCTTAACTATTATAGTCAGAATAGAAACTCATCTCCTGGTGGCTGGACCAATTTCGAAAGAATCTAGATTTGTAGAAAATTAAATTCTAAGAACTTTTCTAGAAAGCGACATTTCTCTACGAATGATAAAAAAAAAGTTACATGGGAAAAATTAATCGAAATTGTACATAACGCTAAATCGAACTAACGAATGGATTGTGTCGTATGAAAATTTAAAACTAAAAAAATAGTACTTCCATTCATGATATCAACATGAAATTTTGAATGCAGCTTGATATTGAGGTTAATAAAAGCGGAGAATTCTAAAATCTTAACTATTATAGTCAGAATAGAAACTCATCTCCTGGTGGCTGGACCAATTTCGAAAGAATCTAGATTTGTAGAAAATTAAATTCTAAGAACTTTTCTAGAAAGCGACATTTCTCTACGAATGATAAAAAAAAAGTTACATGGGAAAAATTAATCGAAATTGTACATAACGCTAAATCGAACTAACGAATGGATTGTGTCGTATGAAAATTTAAAACTAAAAAAAATAGTACTTCCATTCATGATATCAACATGAAATTTTGAATGCAGCTTGATATTGAGGTTAATAAAAGCGGAGAATTCTAAAATCTTAACTATTATAGTCAGAATAGAAACTCATCTCCTGGTGGCTGGACCAATTTCGAAAGAATCTAGATTTGTAGAAAATTAAATTCTAAGAACTTTTCTAGAATGCGACATTTCTCTACGAATGATAAAAAAAAAGTTACATGGGAAAAATTAATCGAAATTGTACATAACGCTAAATCGAACTAACGAATGGATTGTGTCGTATGAAAATTTAAAACTAAAAAAATTAGTACTTCCATTCATGATATCAACATGAAATTTTGAATGCAGCTTGATATTGAGGTTAATAAAAGCGGAGAATTCTAAAATCTTAACTATTATAGTCAGAATAGAAACTCATCTCCTGGTGGCTGGACCAATTTCGAAAGAATCTAGATTTGTAGAAAATTAAATTCTAAGAACTTTTCTAGAATGCGACATTTCTCTACGAATGATAAAAAAAAAGTTACATGGGAAAAATTAATCGAAATTGTACATAACGCTAAATCGAACTAACGAATGGATTGTGTCGTATGAAAATTTAAAACTAAAAAAAATAGTACTTCCATTCATGATATCAACATGAAATTTTGAATGCAGCTTGATATTGAGGTTAATAAAAGCGGAGAATTCTAAAATCTTAACTATTATAGTCAGAATAGAAACTCATCTCCTGGTGGCTGGACCAATTTCGAAAGAATCTAGATTTGTAGAAAATTAAATTCTAAGAACTTTTCTAGAATGCGACATTTCTCTACGAATGATAAAAAAAAAGTTACATGGGAAAAATTAATCGAAATTGTACATAACGCTAAATCGAACTAACGAATGGATTGTGTCGTATGAAAATTTAAAACTAAAAAAAATAGTACTTCCATTCATGATATCAACATGAAATTTTGAATGCAGCTTGATATTGAGGTTAATAAAAGCGGAGAATTCTAAAATCTTAACTATTATAGTCGGAATAGAAACTCATCTCCTGGTGGCTGGACCAATTTCGAAAGAATCTAGATTTGTAGAAAATTAAATTCTAAGAACTTTTCTAGAATGCGACATTTCTCTACGAATGATAAAAAAAAAGTTACATGGGAAAAATTAATCGAAATTGTACATAACGCTAAATCGAACTAACGAATGGATTGTGTCGTATGAAAATTTAAAACTAAAAAAAATAGTACTTCCATTCATGATATCAACATGAAATTTTGAATGCAGCTTGATATTGAGGTTAATAAAAGCGGAGAATTCTAAAATCTTAACTATTATAGTCAGAATAGAAACTCATCTCCTGGTGGCTGGACCAATTTCGAAAGAATCTAGATTTGTAGAAAATTAAATTCTAAGAACTTTTCTAGAAAGCGACATTTCTCTACGAATGATAAAAAAAAAGTTACATGGGAAAAATTAATCGAAATTGTACATAACGCTAAATCGAACTAACGAATGGATTGTGTCGTATGAAAATTTAAAACTAAAAAAAATAGTACTTCCATTCATGATATCAACATGAAATTTTGAATGCAGCTTGATATTGAGGTTAATAAAAGCGGAGAATTCTAAAATCTTAACTATTATAGTCAGAATAGAAACTCATCTCCTGGTGGCTGGACCAATTTCGAAAGAATCTAGATTTGTAGAAAATTGAATTCTAAGAACTTTTCTAGAATGCGACATTTCCCTACGAATGATAAAAAAAAAGTTACATAGGAAAAATTAATCGAAATTGTACATAACGCTAAATCGAACTAACGAATGGATTGTGTCGTATGAAAATTTAAAACTAAAAAAAATAGTACTTCCATTCATGATATCAACATGAAATTTTGAATGCAGCTTGATATTGAGGTTAATAAAAGCGGAGAATTCTAAAATCTTAACTATTATAGTCAGAATAGAAACTCATCTCCTGGTGGCTGGACCAATTTCGAAAGAATCTAGATTTGTAGAAAATTAAATTCTAAGAACTTTTCTAGAAAGCGACATTTCTCTACGAATGATAAAAAAAAAGTTACATGGGAAAAATTAATCGAAATTGTACATAACGCTAAATCGAACTAACGAATGGATTGTGTCGTATGAAAATTTAAAACTAAAAAAATTAGTACTTCCATTCATGATATCAACATGAAATTTTGAATGCAGCTTGATATTGAGGTTAATAAAAGCGGAGAATTCTAAAATCTTAACTATTATAGTCAGAATAGAAACTCATCTCCTGGTGGCTGGACCAATTTCGAAAGAATCTAGATTTGTAGAAAATTAAATTCTAAGAACTTTTCTAGAATGCGACATTTCTCTACGAATGATAAAAAAAAAGTTACATGGGAAAAATTAATCGAAATTGTACATAACGCTAAATCGAACTAACGAATGGATTGTGTCGTATGAAAATTTAAAACTAAAAAAAATAGTACTTCCATTCATGATATCAACATGAAATTTTGAATGCAGCTTGATATTGAGGTTAATAAAAGCGGAGAATTCTAAAATCTTAACTATTATTGTCAGAATAGAAACTCATCTCCTGGTGGCTGGACCAATTTCGAAAGAATCTAGATTTGTAGAAAATTAAATTCTAAGAACTTTTCTAGAAAGCGACATTTCTCTACGAATGATAAAAAAAAAGTTACATGGGAAAAATTAATCGAAATTGTACATAACGCTAAATCGAACTAACGAATGGATTGTGTCGTATGAAAATTTAAAACTAAAAAAAATAGTACTTCCATTCATGATATCAACATGAAATTTTGAATGCAGCTTGATATTGAGGTTAATAAAAGCGGAGAATTCTAAAATCTTAACTATTATAGTCAGAATAGAAACTCATCTCCTGGTGGCTGGACCAATTTCGAAAGAATCTAGATTTGAAGAAAATTAAATTCTAAGAACTTTTCTAGAATGCGACATTTCTCTACGAATGATAAAAAAAAAGTTACATGGGAAAAATTAATCGAAATTGTACATAACGCTAAATCGAACTAACGAATGGATTGTGTCGTATGAAAATTTAAAACTAAAAAAATTAGTACTTCCATTCATGATATCAACATAAAATTTTGAATGCAGCTTGATATTGAGGTTAATAAAAGCGGAGAATTCTAAAATCTTAACTATTATAGTCAGAATAGAAACTCATCTCCTGGTGGCTGGACCAATTTCGAAAGAATCTAGATTTGTAGAAAATTAAATTCTAAGAACTTTTCTAGAATGCGACATTTCTCTACGAATGATAAAAAAAAAGTTACATGGGAAAAATTAATCGAAATTGTACATAACGCTAAATCGAACTAACGAATGGATTGTGTCGTATGAAAATTTAAAACTAAAAAAAATAGTACTTCCATTCATGATATCAACATGAAATTTTGAATGCAGCTTGATATTGAGGTTAATAAAAGCGGAGAATTCTAAAATCTTAACTATTATAGTCAGGAAAAATTAATCGAAATTGTACATAACGCTAAATCGAACTAACGAATGGATTGTGTCGTATGAAAATTTAAAACTAAAAAAAATAGTACTTCCATTCATGATATCAACATGAAATTTTGAATGCAGCTTGATATTGAGGTTAATAAAAGCGGAGAATTCTAAAATCTTAACTATTATAGTCGGAATAGAAACTCATCTCCTGGTGGCTGGACCAATTTCGAAAGAATCTAGATTTGTAGAAAATTAAATTCTAAGAACTTTTCTAGAAAGCGACATTTCTCTACGAATGATAAAAAAAAAGTTACATGGGAAAAATTAATCGAAATTGTACATAACGCTAAATCGAACTAACGAATGGATTGTGTCGTATGAAAATTTAAAACTAAAAAAAATAGTACTTCCATTCATGATATCAACATGAAATTTTGAATGCAGCTTGATATTGAGGTTAATAAAAGCGGAGAATTCTAAAATCTTAACTATTATAGTCAGAATAGAAACTCATCTCCTGGTGGCTGGACCAATTTCGAAAGAATCTAGATTTGTAGAAAATTAAATTCTAAGAACTTTTCTAGAATGCGACATTTCTCTACGAATGATAAAAAAAAAGTTACATGGGAAAATTAATCGAAATTGTACATAACGCTAAATCGAACTAACGAATGGATTGTGTCGTATGAAAATTTAAAACTAAAAAAAATAGTACTTCCATTCATGATATCAACATGAAATTTTGAATGCAGCTTGATATTGAGGTTAATAAAAGCGGAGAATTCTAAAATCTTAACTATTATAGTCAGAATAGAAACTCATCTCCTGGTGGCTGGACCAATTTCGAAAGAATCTAGATTTGTAGAAAATTAAATTCTAAGAACTTTTCTAGAAAGCGACATTTCTCTACGAATGATAAAAAAAAAGTTACATGGGAAAAATTAATCGAAATTGTACATAACGCTAAATCGAACTAACGAATGGATTGTGTCGTATGAAAATTTAAAACTAAAAAAAATAGTACTTCCATTCATGATATCAACATGAAATTTTGAATGCAGCTTGATATTGAGGTTAATAAAAGCGGAGAATTCTAAAATCTTAACTATTATAGTCAGAATAGAAACTCATCTCCTGGTGGCTGGACCAATTTCGAAAGAATCTAGATTTGTAGAAAATTAAATTCTAAGAACTTTTCTAGAAAACGACATTTCTCTACGAATGATAAAAAAAAAGTTACATGGGAAAAATTAATCGAAATTGTACATAACGCTAAATCGAACTAACGAATGGATTGTGTCGTATGAAAATTTAAAACTAAAAAAAATAGTACTTCCATTCATGATATCAACATGAAATTTTGAATGCAGCTTGATATTGAGGTTAATAAAAGCGGAGAATTCTAAAATCTTAACTATTATAGTCAGAATAGAAACTCATCTCCTGGTGGCTGGACCAATTTCGAAAGAATCTAGATTTGTAGAAAATTAAATTCTAAGAACTTTTCTAGAATGCGACATTTCTCTACGAATGATAAAAAAAAGTTACATGGGAAAAATTAATCGAAATTGTACATAACGCTAAATCGAACTAACGAATGGATTGTGTCGTATGAAAATTTAAAACTAAAAAAAATAGTACTTCCATTCATGATATCAACATGAAATTTTGAATGCAGCTTGATATTGAGGTTAATAAAAGCGGAGAATTCTAAAATCTTAACTATTATAGTCAGAATAGAAACTCATCTCCTGGTGGCTGGACCAATTTCGAAAGAATCTAGATTTGTAGAAAATTAAATTCTAAGAACTTTTCTAGAATGCGACATTTCTCTACGAATGATAAAAAAAAAGTTACATGGGAAAAATTAATCGAAATTGTACATAACGCTAAATCGAACTAACGAATGGATTGTGTCGTATGAAAATTTAAAACTAAAAAAAATAGTACTTCCATTCATGATATCAACATGAAATTTTGAATGCAGCTTGATATTGAGGTTAATAAAAGCGGAGAATTCTAAAATCTTAACTATTATAGTCAGAATAGAAACTCATCTCCTGGTGGCTGGACCAATTTCGAAAGAATCTAGATTTGTAGAAAATTAAATTCTAAGAACTTTTCTAGAATGCGACATTTCTCTACGAATGATAAAAAAAAAGTTACATGGGAAAAATTAATCGAAATTGTACATAACGCTAAATCGAACTAACGAATGGATTGTGTCGTATGAAAATTTAAAACTAAAAAAAATAGTACTTCCATTCATGATATCAACATGAAATTTTGAATGCAGCTTGATATTGAGGTTAATAAAAGCGGAGAATTCTAAAATCTTAACTATTATAGTCGGAATAGAAACTCATCTCCTGGTGGCTGGACCAATTTCGAAAGAATCTAGATTTGTAGAAAATTAAATTCTAAGAACTTTTCTAGAAAGCGACATTTCTCTACGAATGATAAAAAAAAAGTTACATGGGAAAAATTAATCGAAATTGTACATAACGCTAAATCGAACTAACGAATGGATTGTGTCGTATGAAAATTTAAAACTAAAAAAATTAGTACTTCCATTCATGATATCAACATGAAATTTTGAATGCAGCTTGATATTGAGGTTAATAAAAGCGGAGAATTCTAAAATCTTAACTATTATAGTCGGAATAGAAACTCATCTCCTGGTGGCTGGACCAATTTCGAAAGAATCTAGATTTGTAGAAAATTAAATTCTAAGAACTTTTCTAGAAAGCGACATTTCTCTACGAATGATAAAAAAAAAGTTACATGGGAAAAATTAATCGAAATTGTACATAACGCTAAATCGAACTAACGAATGGATTGTGTCGTATGAAAATTTAAAACTAAAAAAAATAGTACTTCCATTCATGATATCAACATGAAATTTTGAATGCAGCTTGATATTGAGGTTAATAAAAGCGGAGAATTCTAAAATCTTAACTATTATAGTCAGAATAGAAACTCATTTCCTGGTGGCTGGACCAATTTCGAAAGAATCTAGATTTGTAGAAAATTAAATTCTAAGAACTTTTCTAGAATGCGACATTTCTCTACGAATGATAAAAAAAAAGTTACATGGGAAAAATTAATCGAAATTGTACATAACGCTAAATCGAACTAACGAATGGATTGTGTCGTATGAAAATTTAAAACTAAAAAAAATAGTACTTCCATTCATGATATCAACATGAAATTTTGAATGCAGCTTGATATTGAGGTTAATAAAAGCGGAGAATTCTAAAATCTTAACTATTATAGTCAGAATAGAAACTCATCTCCTGGTGGCTGGACCAATTTCGAAAGAATCTAGATTTGTAGAAAATTAAATTCTAAGAACTTTTCTAGAATGCGACATTTCTCTACGAATGATAAAAAAAAAGTTACATGGGAAAAATTAATCGAAATTGTACATAACGCTAAATCGAACTAACGAATGGATTGTGTCGTATGAAAATTTAAAACTAAAAAAATTAGTACTTCCATTCATGATATCAACATGAAATTTTGAATGCAGCTTGATATTGAGGTTAATAAAAGCGGAGAATTCTAAAATCTTAACTATTATAGTCAGAATAGAAACTCATCTCCTGGTGGCTGGACCAATTTCGAAAGAATCTAGATTTGTAGAAAATTAAATTCTAAGAACTTTTCTAGAAAGCGACATTTCTCTACGAATGATAAAAAAAAAGTTACATGGGAAAAATTAATCGAAATTGTACATAACGCTAAATCGAACTAACGAATGGATTGTGTCGTATGAAAATTTAAAACTAAAAAAAATAGTACTTCCATTCATGATATCAACATGAAATTTTGAATGCAGCTTGATATTGAGGTTAATAAAAGCGGAGAATTCTAAAATCTTAACTATTATAGTCAGAATAGAAACTCATCTCCTGGTGGCTGGACCAATTTCGAAAGAATCTAGATTTGTAGAAAATTAAATTCTAAGAACTTTTCTAGAAAGCGACATTTCTCTACGAATGATAAAAAAAAAGTTACATGGGAAAAATTAATCGAAATTGTACATAACGCTAAATCGAACTAACGAATGGATTGTGTCGTATGAAAATTTAAAACAAAAAAAATTAGTACTTCCATTCATGATATCAACATGAAATTTTGAATGCAGCTTGATATTGAGGTTAATAAAAGCGAAGAATTCTAAAATCTTAACTATTATAGTCGGAATAGAAACTCATCTCCTGGTGGCTGGACCAATTTCGAAAGAATCTAGATTTGTAGAAAATTAAATTCTAAGAACTTTTCTAGAATGCGACATTTCTCTACGAATGATAAAAAAAAAGTTACATGGGAAAAATTAATCGAAATTGTACATAACGCTAAATCGAACTAACGAATGGATTGTGTCGTATGAAAATTTAAAACTAAAAAAAATAGTACTTCCATTCATGATATCAACATGAAATTTTGAATGCAGCTTGATATTGAGGTTAATAAAAGCGGAGAATTCTAAAATCTTAACTATTATAGTCAGAATAGAAACTCATCTCCTGGTGGCTGGACCAATTTCGAAAGAATCTAGATTTGTAAAAAATTAAATTCTAAGAACTTTTTTAGAATGCGACATTTCTCTACGAATGATAAAAAAAAGTTACATGGGAAAAATTAATCGAAATTGTACATAACGCTAAATCGAACTAACGAATGGATTGTGTCGTATGAAAATTTAAAACTAAAAAAATTAGTACTTCCATTCATGATATCAACATGAAATTTTGAATGCAGCTTGATATTGAGGTTAATAAAAGCGGAGAATTCTAAAATCTTAACTATTATAGTCGGAATAGAAACTCATCTCCTGGTGGCTGGACCAATTTCGAAAGAATCTAGATTTGTAGAAAATTAAATTCTAAGAACTTTTCTAGAATGCGACATTTCTCTACGAATGATAAAAAAAAAGTTACATGGGAAAAATTAATCGAAATTGTACATAACGCTAAATCGAACTAACGAATGGATTGTGTCGTATGAAAATTTAAAACTAAAAAAAATAGTACTTCCATTCATGATATCAACATGAAATTTTGAATGCAGCTTGATATTGAGGTTAATAAAAGCGGAGAATTCTAAAATCTTAACTATTATAGTCAGAATAGAAACTCATCTCCTGGTGGCTGGACCAATTTCGAAAGAATCTAGATTTGTAGAAAATTAAATTCTAAGAACTTTTCTAGAAAGCGACATTTCTCTACGAATGATAAAAAAAAAGTTACATGGGAAAAATTAATCGAAATTGTACATAACGCTAAATCGAACTAACGAATGGATTGTGTCGTATGAAAATTTAAAACTAAAAAAAATAGTACTTCCATTCATGATATCAACATGAAATTTTGAATGCAGCTTGATATTGAGGTTAATAAAAGCGGAGAATTCTAAAATCTTAACTATTATAGTCAGAATAGAAACTCATCTCCTGGTGGCTGGACCAATTTCGAAAGAATCTAGATTTGTAGAAAATTAAATTCTAAGAACTTTTCTAGAATGCGACATTTCTCTACGAATGATAAAAAAAAAGTTACATGGGAAAAATTAATCGAAATTGTACATAACGCTAAATCGAACTAACGAATGGATTGTGTCGTATGAAAATTTAAAACTAAAAAAAATAGTACTTCCATTCATGATATCAACATGAAATTTTGAATGCAGCTTGATATTGAGGTTAATAAAAGCGGAGAATTCTAAAATCTTAACTATTATAGTCAGAATAGAAACTCATCTCCTGGTGGCTGGACCAATTTCGAAAGAATCTAGATATGTAGAAAATTAAATTCTAAGAACTTTTCTAGAAAGCGACATTTCTCTAGGAATGATAAAAAAAAAGTTACATGGGAAAAATTAATCGAAATTGTACATAACGCTAAATCGAACTAACGAATGGATTGTGTCGTATGAAAATTTAAAACTAAAAAAAATAGTACTTCCATTCATGATATCAACATGAAATTTTGAATGCAGCTTGATATTGAGGTTAATAAAAGCGGAGAATTCTAAAATCTTAACTATTATAGTCAGAATAGAAACTCATCTCCTGGTGGCTGGACCAATTTCGAAAGAATCTAGATTTGTAGAAAATTAAATTCTAAGAACTTTTCTAGAAAGCGACATTTCTCTACGAATGATAAAAAAAAAGTTACATGGGAAAAATTAATCGAAATTGTACATAACGCTAAATCGAACTAACGAATGGATTGTGTCGTATGAAAATTTAAAACTAAAAAAAATAGTACTTCCATTCATGATATCAACATGAAATTTTGAATGCAGCTTGATATTGAGGTTAATAAAAGCGGAGAATTCTAAAATCTTAACTATTATAGTCAGAATAGAAACTCATCTCCTGGTGGCTGGACCAATTTCGAAAGAATCTAGATTTGTAGAAAATTAAATTCTAAGAACTTTTCTAGAAAGCGACATTTCTCTACGAATGATAAAAAAAAAGTTACATGGGAAAAATTAATCGAAATTGTACATAACGCTAAATCGAACTAACGAATGGATTGTGTCGTATGAAAATTTAAAACTAAAAAAAATAGTACTTCCATTCATGATATCAACATGAAATTTTGAATGCAGCTTGATATTGAGGTTAATAAAAGCGGAGAATTCTAAAATCTTAACTATTATAGTCAGAATAGAAACTCATCTCCTGGTGGCTGGACCAATTTCGAAAGAATCTAGATTTGTAGAAAATTAAATTCTAAGAACTTTTCTAGAAAGCGACATTTCTCTACGAATGATAAAAAAAAAGTTACATGGGAAAAATTAATCGAAATTGTACATAACGCTAAATCGAACTAACGAATGGATTGTGTCGTATGAAAATTTAAAACTAAAAAAATTAGTACTTCCATTCATGATATCAACATGAAATTTTGAATGCAGCTTGATATTGAGGTTAATAAAAGCGGAGAATTCTAAAATCTTAACTATTATAGTCAGAATAGAAACTCATCTCCTGGTGGCTGGACCAATTTCGAAAGAATCTAGATTTGTAGAAAATTAAATTCTAAGAACTTTTCTAGAAAGCGACATTTCTCTACGAATGATAAAAAAAAAGTTACATAGGAAAAATTAATCGAAATTGTACATAACGCTAAATCGAACTAACGAATGGATTGTGTCGTATGAAAATTTAAAACTAAAAAAAATAGTACTTCCATTCATGATATCAACATGAAATTTTGAATGCAGCTTGATATTGAGGTTAATAAAAGCGGAGAATTCTAAAATCTTAACTATTATAGTCAGAATAGAAACTCATCTCCTGGTGGCTGGACCAATTTCGAAAGAATCTAGATTTGTAGAAAATTAAATTCTAAGAACTTTTTAGAATGCGACATTTCTCTACGAATGATAAAAAAAAAGTTACATGGGAAAAATTAATCGAAATTGTACATAACGCTAAATCGAACTAACGAATGGATTGTGTCGTATGAAAATTTAAAACTAAAAAAAATAGTACTTCCATTCATGATATCAACATGAAATTTTGAATGCAGCTTGATATTGAGGTTAATAAAAGCGGAGAATTCTAAAATCTTAACTATTATAGTCAGAATAGAAACTCATCTCCTGGTGGCTGGACCAATTTCGAAAGAATCTAGATTTGTAGAAAATTAAATTCTAAGAACTTTTCTAGAATGCGACATTTCTCTACGAATGATAAAAAAAAAGTTACATGGGAAAAATTAATCGAAATTGTACATAACGCTAAATCGAACTAACGAATGGATTGTGTCGTATGAAAATTTAAAACTAAAAAAAATAGTACTTCCATTCATGATATCAACATGAAATTTTGAATGCAGCTTGATATTGAGGTTAATAAAAGCGGAGAATTCTAAAATCTTAACTATTATAGTCAGAATAGAAACTCATCTCCTGGTGGCTGGACCAATTTCGAAAGAATCTAGATTTGTAGAAAATTAAATTCTAAGAACTTTTCTAGAATGCGACATTTCTCTACGAATGATAAAAAAAAAGTTACATGGGAAAAATTAATCGAAATTGTACATAACGCTAAATCGAACTAACGAATGGATTGTGTCGTATGAAAATTTAAAACTAAAAAAAATAGTACTTCCATTCATGATATCAACATGAAATTTTGAATGCAGCTTGATATTGAGGTTAATAAAAGCGGAGAATTCTAAAATCTTAACTATTATAGTCAGAATAGAAACTCATCTCCTGGTGGCTGGACCAATTTCGAAAGAATCTAGATTTGTAGAAAATTAAATTCTAAGAACTTTTCTAGAAAGCGACATTTCTCTACGAATGATAAAAAAAAAGTTACATGGGAAAAATTAATCGAAATTGTACATAACGCTAAATCGAACTAACGAATGGATTGTGTCGTATGAAAATTTAAAACTAAAAAAAATAGTACTTCCATTCATGATATCAACATGAAATTTTGAATGCAGCTTGATATTGAGGTTAATAAAAGCGGAGAATTCTAAAATCTTAACTATTATAGTCAGAATAGAAACTCATCTCCTGGTGGCTGGACCAATTTCGAAAGAATCTAGATTTGTAGAAAATTAAATTCTAAGAACTTTTCTAGAATGCGACATTTCTCTACGAATGATAAAAAAAAAGTTACATGGGAAAAATTAATCGAAATTGTACATAACGCTAAATCGAACTAACGAATGGATTGTGTCGTATGAAAATTTAAAACTAAAAAAAATAGTACTTCCATTCATGATATCAACATGAAATTTTGAATGCAGCTTGATATTGAGGTTAATAAAAGCGGAGAATTCTAAAATCTTAACTATTATAGTCAGAATAGAAACTCATCTCCTGGTGGCTGGACCAATTTCGAAAGAATCTAGATTTGTAGAAAATTAAATTCTAAGAACTTTTCTAGAAAGCGACATTTCTCTACGAATGATAAAAAAAAAGTTACATGGGAAAAATTAATCGAAATTGTACATAACGCTAAATCGAACTAACGAATGGATTGTGTCGTATGAAAATTTAAAACTAAAAAAAATAGTACTTCCATTCATGATATCAACATGAAATTTTGAATGCAGCTTGATATTGAGGTTAATAAAAGCGGAGAATTCTAAAATCTTAACTATTATAGTCAGAATAGAAACTCATCTCCTGGTGGCTGGACCAATTTCGAAAGAATCTAGATTTGTAGAAAATTAAATTCTAAGAACTTTTCTAGAAAGCGACATTTCTCTACGAATGATAAAAAAAAAGTTACATGGGAAAAATTAATCGAAATTGTACATAACGCTAAATCGAACTAACGAATGGATTGTGTCGTATGAAAATTTAAAACTAAAAAAAATAGTACTTCCATTCATGATATCAACATGAAATTTTGAATGCAGCTTGATATTGAGGTTAATAAAAGCGGAGAATTCTAAAATCTTAACTATTATAGTCAGAATAGAAACTCATCTCCTGGTGGCTGGACCAATTTCGAAAGAATCTAGATTTGTAGAAAATTAAATTCTAAGAACTTTTCTAGAATGCGACATTTCTCTACGAATGATAAAAAAAAAGTTACATGGGAAAAATTAATCGAAATTGTACATAACGCTAAATCGAACTAACGAATGGATTGTGTCGTATGAAAATTTAAAACTAAAAAAAATAGTACTTCCATTCATGATATCAACATGAAATTTTGAATGCAGCTTGATATTGAGGTTAATAAAAGCGGAGAATTCTAAAATCTTAACTATTATAGTCAGAATAGAAACTCATCTCCTGGTGGCTGGACCAATTTCGAAAGAATCTAGATTTGTAGAAAATTAAATTCTAAGAACTTTTCTAGAAAGCGACATTTCTCTACGAATGATAAAAAAAAAGTTACATGGGAAAAATTAATCGAAATTGTACATAACGCTAAATCGAACTAACGAATGGATTGTGTCGTATGAAAATTTAAAACTAAAAAAAATAGTACTTCCATTCATGATATCAACATGAAATTTTGAATGCAGCTTGATATTGAGGTTAATAAAAGCGGAGAATTCTAAAATCTTAACTATTATAGTCAGAATAGAAACTCATCTCCTGGTGGCTGGACCAATTTCGAAAGAATCTAGATTTGTAGAAAATTAAATTCTAAGAACTTTTCTAGAAAGCGACATTTCTCTACGAATGATAAAAAAAAAGTTACATGGGAAAAATTAATCGAAATTGTACATAACGCTAAATCGAACTAACGAATGGATTGTGTCGTATGAAAATTTAAAACTAAAAAAAATAGTACTTCCATTCATGATATCAACATGAAATTTTGAATGCAGCTTGATATTGAGGTTAATAAAAGCGGAGAATTCTAAAATCTTAACTATTATAGTCAGAATAGAAACTCATCTCCTGGTGGCTGGACCAATTTCGAAAGAATCTAGATTTGTAGAAAATTAAATTCTAAGAACTTTTCTAGAATGCGACATTTCTCTACGAATGATAAAAAAAAAGTTACATGGGAAAAATTAATCGAAATTGTACATAACGCTAAATCGAACTAACGAATGGATTGTGTCGTATGAAAATTTAAAACTAAAAAAATTAGTACTTCCATTCATGATATCAACATGAAATTTTGAATGCAGCTTGATATTGAGGTTAATAAAAGCGGAGAATTCTAAAATCTTAACTATTATAGTCAGAATAGAAACTCATCTCCTGGTGGCTGGACCAATTTCGAAAGAATCTAGATTTGTAGAAAATTAAATTCTAAGAACTTTTCTAGAATGCGACATTTCTCTACGAATGATAAAAAAAAAGTTACATAGGAAAAATTAATCGAAATTGTACATAACGCTAAATCGAACTAACGAATGGATTGTGTCGTATGAAAATTTAAAACTAAAAAAAATAGTACTTCCATTCATGATATCAACATGAAATTTTGAATGCAGCTTGATATTGAGGTTAATAAAAGCGGAGAATTCTAAAATCTTAACTATTATAGTCAGAATAGAAACTCATCTCCTGGTGGCTGGACCAATTTCGAAAGAATCTAGATTTGTAGAAAATTAAATTCTAAGAACTTTTCTAGAAAGCGACATTTCTCTACGAATGATAAAAAAAAAGTTACATGGGAAAAATTAATCGAAATTGTACATAACGCTAAATCGAACTAACGAATGGATTGTGTCGTATGAAAATTTAAAACTAAAAAAATTAGTACTTCCATTCATGATATCAACATGAAATTTTGAATGCAGCTTGATATTGAGGTTAATAAAAGCGGAGAATTCTAAAATCTTAACTATTATAGTCAGAATAGAAACTCATCTCCTGGTGGCTGGACCAATTTCGAAAGAATCTAGATTTGTAGAAAATTAAATTCTAAGAACTTTTCTAGAATGCGACATTTCTCTACGAATGATAAAAAAAAAGTTACATAGGAAAAATTAATCGAAATTGTACATAACGCTAAATCGAACTAACGAATGGATTGTGTCGTATGAAAATTTAAAACTAAAAAAAATAGTACTTCCATTCATGATATCAACATGAAATTTTGAATGCAGCTTGATATTGAGGTTAATAAAAGCGGAGAATTCTAAAATCTTAACTATTATAGTCAGAATAGAAACTCATCTCCTGGTGGCTGGACCAATTTCGAAAGAATCTAGATTTGTAGAAAATTAAATTCTAAGAACTTTTTTAGAATGCGACATTTCTCTACGAATGATAAAAAAAAAGTTACATGGGAAAAATTAATCGAAATTGTACATAACGCTAAATCGAACTAACGAATGGATTGTGTCGTATGAAAATTTAAAACTAAAAAAAATAGTACTTCCATTCATGATATCAACATGAAATTTTGAATGCAGCTTGATATTGAGGTTAATAAAAGCGGAGAATTCTAAAATCTTAACTATTATAGTCAGAATAGAAACTCATCTCCTGGTGGCTGGACCAATTTCGAAAGAATCTAGATTTGTAGAAAATTAAATTCTAAGAACTTTTCTAGAAAGCGACATTTCTCTACGAATGATAAAAAAAAAGTTACATGGGAAAAATTAATCGAAATTGTACATAACGCTAAATCGAACTAACGAATGGATTGTGTCGTATGAAAATTTAAAACTAAAAAAAATAGTACTTCCATTCATGATATCAACATGAAATTTTGAATGCAGCTTGATATTGAGGTTAATAAAAGCGGAGAATTCTAAAATCTTAACTATTATAGTCGGAATAGAAACTCATCTCCTGGTGGCTGGACCAATTTCGAAAGAATCTAGATTTGTAGAAAATTAAATTCTAAGAACTTTTCTAGAATGCGACATTTCTCTACGAATGATAAAAAAAAAGTTACATGGGAAAAATTAATCGAAATTGTACATAACGCTAAATCGAACTAACGAATGGATTGTGTCGTATGAAAATTTAAAACTAAAAAAAATAGTACTTCCATTCATGATATCAACATGAAATTTTGAATGCAGCTTGATATTGAGGTTAATAAAAGCGGAGAATTCTAAAATCTTAACTATTATAGTCAGAATAGAAACTCATCTCCTGGTGGCTGGACCAATTTCGAAAGAATCTAGATTTGTAGAAAATTAAATTCTAAGAACTTTTCTAGAATGCGACATTTCTCTACGAATGATAAAAAAAAAGTTACATGGGAAAAATTAATCGAAATTGTACATAACGCTAAATCGAACTAACGAATGGATTGTGTCGTATGAAAATTTAAAACTAAAAAAAATAGTACTTCCATTCATGATATCAACATGAAATTTTGATTGCAGCTTGATATTGAGGTTAATAAAAGCGGAGAATTCTAAAATCTTAACTATTATAGTCAGAATAGAAACTCATCTCCTGGTGGCTGGACCAATTTCGAAAGAATCTAGATTTGTAGAAAATTAAATTCTAAGAACTTTTCTAGAATGCGACATTTCTCTACGAATGATAAAAAAAAAGTTACATGGGAAAAATGAATCGAAATTGTACATAACGCTAAATCGAACTAACGAATGGATTGTGTCGTATGAAAATTTAAAACTAAAAAAAATAGTACTTCCATTCATGATATCAACATGAAATTTTGAATGCAGCTTGATATTGAGGTTAATAAAAGCGGAGAATTCTAAAATCTTAACTATTATAGTCGGAATAGAAACTTATCTCCTGGTGGCTGGACAAATTTCGAAAGAATCTAGATTTGTAGAAAATTAAATTCTAAGAACTTTTCTAGAAAGCGACATTTCTCTACGAATGATAAAAAAAAAGTTACATGGGAAAAATTAATCGAAATTGTACATAACGCTAAATCGAACTAACGAATGGATTGTGTCGTATGAAAATTTAAAACTAACAAAAATAGTACTTCCATTCATGATATCAACATGAAATTTTGAATGCAGCTTGATATTGAGGTTAATAAAAGCGGAGAATTCTAAAATCTTAACTATTATAGTCAGAATAGAAACTCATCTCCTGGTGGCTGGACCAATTTCGAAAGAATCTAGATTTGTAGAAAATTAAATTCTAAGAACTTTTCTAGAAAGCGACATTTCTCTACGAATGATAAAAAAAAAGTTACATGGGAAAAATTAATCGAAATTGTACATAACGCTAAATCGAACTAACGAATGGATTGTGTCGTATGAAAATTTAAAACTAAAAAAAATAGTACTTCCATTCATGATATCAACATGAAATTTTGAATGCAGCTTGATATTGAGGTTAATAAAAGCGGAGAATTCTAAAATCTTAACTATTATAGTCAGAATAGAAACTCATCTCCTGGTGGCTGGACCAATTTCGAAAGAATCTAGATTTGTAGAAAATTAAATTCTAAGAACTTTTCTAGAAAGCGACATTTCTCTACGAATGATAAAAAAAAAGTTACATGGGAAAAATTAATCGAAATTGTACATAACGCTAAATCGAACTAACGAATGGATTGTGTCGTATGAAAATTTAAAACTAAAAAAAATAGTACTTCCATTCATGATATCAACATGAAATTTTGAATGCAGCTTGATATTGAGGTTAATAAAAGCGGAGAATTCTAAAATCTTAACTATTATAGTCGGAATAGAAACTCATCTCCTGGTGGCTGGACCAATTTCGAAAGAATCTAGATTTGTAGAAAATTAAATTCTAAGAACTTTTCTAGAATGCGACATTTCTCTACGAATGATAAAAAAAAAGTTACATGGGAAAAATTAATCGAAATTGTACATAACGCTAAATCGAACTAACGAATGGATTGTGTCGTATGAAAATTTAAAACTAAAAAAAATAGTACTTCCATTCATGATATCAACATGAAATTTTGAATGCAGCTTGATATTGAGGTTAATAAAAGCGGAGAATTCTAAAATCTTAACTATTATAGTCAGAATAGAAACTCATCTCCTGGTGGCTGGACCAATTTCGAAAGAATCTAGATTTGTAGAAAATTAAATTCTAAGAACTTTTCTAGAAAGCGACATTTCTCTACGAATGATAAAAAAAAAGTTACATGGGAAAAATTAATCGAAATTGTACATAACGCTAAATCGAACTAACGAATGGATTGTGTCGTATGAAAATTTAAAACTAAAAAAAATAGTACTTCCATTCATGATATCAACATGAAATTTTGAATGCAGCTTGATATTGAGGTTAATAAAAGCGGAGAATTCTAAAATCTTAACTATTATAGTCAGAATAGAAACTCATCTCCTGGTGGCTGGACCAATTTCGAAAGAATCTAGATTTGTAGAAAATTAAATTCTAAGAACTTTTCTAGAATGCGACATTTCTCTACGAATGATAAAAAAAAAGTTACATGGGAAAAATTAATCGAAATTGTACATAACGCTAAATCGAACTAACGAATGGATTGTGTCGTATGAAAATTTAAAACTAAAAAAAATAGTACTTCCATTCATGATATCAACATGAAATTTTGAATGCAGCTTGATATTGAGGTTAATAAAAGCGGAGAATTCTAAAATCTTAACTTTTATAGTCAGAATAGAAACTCATCTCCTGGTGGCTGGACCAATTTCGAAAGAATCTAGATTTGTAGAAAATTAAATTCTAAGAACTTTTCTAGAAAGCGACATTTCTCTACGAATGATAAAAAAATAGTTACATGGGAAAAATTAATCGAAATTGTACATAACGCTAAATCGAACTAACGAATGGATTGTGTCGTATGAAAATTTAAAACTAAAAAAAATAGTACTTCCATTCATGATATCAACATGAAATTTTGAATGCAGCTTGATATTGAGGTTAATAAAAGCGGAGAATTCTAAAATCTTAACTATTATAGTCAGAATAGAAACTCATCTCCTGGTGGCTGGACCAATTTCGAAAGAATCTAGATTTGTAGAAAATTAAATTCTAAGAACTTTTCTAGAAAGCGACATTTCTCTACGAATGATAAAAAAAAAGTTACATGGGAAAAATTAATCGAAATTGTACATAACGCTAAATCGAACTAACGAATGGATTGTGTCGTATGAAAATTTAAAACTAAAAAAAATAGTACTTCCATTCATGATATCAACATGAAATTTTGAATGCAGCTTGATATTGAGGTTAATAAAAGCGGAGAATTCTAAAATCTTAACTATTATAGTCAGAATAGAAACTCATCTCCTGGTGGCTGGACCAATTTCGAAAGAATCTAGATTTGTAGAAAATTAAATTCTAAGAACTTTTCTAGAAAGCGACATTTCTCTACGAATGATAAAAAAAAAGTTACATGGGAAAAATTAATCGAAATTGTACATAACGCTAAATCGAACTAACGAATGGATTGTGTCGTATGAAAATTTAAAACTAAAAAAAATAGTACTTCCATTCATGATATCAACATGAAATTTTGAATGCAGCTTGATATTGAGGTTAATAAAAGCGGAGAATTCTAAAATCTTAACTATTATAGTCAGAATAGAAACTCATCTCCTGGTGGCTGGACCAATTTCGAAAGAATCTAGATTTGTAGAAAATTAAATTCTAAGAACTTTTCTAGAAAGCGACATTTCTCTACGAATGATAAAAAAAAAGTTACATGGGAAAAATTAATCGAAATTGTACATAACGCTAAATCGAACTAACGAATGGATTGTGTCGTATGAAAATTTAAAACTAAAAAAAATAGTACTTCCATTCATGATATCAACATGAAATTTTGAATGCAGCTTGATATTGAGGTTAATAAAAGCGGAGAATTCTAAAATCTTAACTATTATAGTCAGAATAGAAACTCATCTCCTGGTGGCTGGACCAATTTCGAAAGAATCTAGATTTGTAGAAAATTAAATTCTAAGAACTTTTCTAGAATGCGACATTTCTCTACGAATGATAAAAAAAAAGTTACATGGGAAAAATTAATCGAAATTGTACATAACGCTAAATCGAACTAACGAATGGATTGTGTCGTATGAAAATTTAAAACTAAAAAAAATAGTACTTCCATTCATGATATCAACATGAAATTTTGAATGCAGCTTGATATTGAGGTTAATAAAAGCGGAGAATTCTAAAATCTTAACTATTATAGTCGGAATAGAAACTTATCTCCTGGTGGCTGGACCAATTTCGAAAGAATCTAGATTTGTAGAAAATTAAATTCTAAGAACTTTTCTAGAAAGCGACATTTCTCTACGAATGATAAAAAAAAAGTTACATGGGAAAAATTAATCGAAATTGTACATAACGCTAAATCGAACTAACGAATGGATTGTGTCGTATGAAAATTTAAAACTAAAAAAAATAGTACTTCCATTCATGATATCAACATGAAATTTTGAATGCAGCTTGATATTGAGGTTAATAAAAGCGGAGAATTCTAAAATCTTAACTATTATAGTCAGAATAGAAACTCATCTCCTGGTGGCTGGACCAATTTCGAAAGAATCTAGATTTGTAGAAAATTAAATTCTAAGAACTTTTCTAGAATGCGACATTTCTCTACGAATGATAAAAAAAAAGTTACATGGGAAAAATTAATCGAAATTGTACATAACGCTAAATCGAACTAACGAATGGATTGTGTCGTATGAAAATTTAAAACTAAAAAAAATAGTACTTCCATTCATGATATCAACATGAAATTTTGAATGCAGCTTGATATTGAGGTTAATAAAAGCGGAGAATTCTAAAATCTTAACTATTATAGTCGGAATAGAAACTCATCTCCTGGTGGCTGGACCAATTTCGAAAGAATCTAGATTTGTAGAAAATTAAATTCTAAGAACTTTTCTAGAATGCGACATTTCTCTACGAATGATAAAAAAAAAGTTACATGGGAAAAATTAATCGAAATTGTACATAACGCTAAATCGAACTAACGAATGGATTGTGTCGTATGAAAATTTAAAACTAACAAAAATAGTACTTCCATTCATGATATCAACATGAAATTTTGAATGCAGCTTGATATTGAGGTTAATAAAAGCGGAAAATTCTAAAATCTTAACTATTATAGTCAGAATAGAAACTCATCTCCTGGTGGCTGGACCAATTTCGAAAGAATCTAGATTTGTAGAAAATTAAATTCTAAGAACTTTTCTAGAAAGCGACATTTCTCTACGAATGATAAAAAAAAAGTTACATGGGAAAAATTAATCGAAATTGTACATAACGCTAAATCGAACTAACGAATGGATTGTGTCGTATGAAAATTTAAAACTAAAAAAAATAGTACTTCCATTCATGATATCAACATGAAATTTTGAATGCAGCTTGATATTGAGGTTAATAAAAGCGGAGAATTCTAAAATCTTAACTATTATAGTCGGAATAGAAACTCATCTCCTGGTGGCTGGACCAATTTCGAAAGAATCTAGATTTGTAGAAAATTAAATTCTAAGAACTTTTCTAGAATGCGACATTTCTCTACGAATGATAAAAAAAAAGTTACATGGGAAAAATTAATCGAAATTGTACATAACGCTAAATCGAACTAACGAATGGATTGTGTCGTATGAAAATTTAAAACTAAAAAAAATAGTACTTCCATTCATGATATCAACATGAAATTTTGAATGCAGCTTGATATTGAGGTTAATAAAAGCGGAGAATTCTAAAATCTTAACTATTATAGTCAGAATAGAAACTCATCTCCTGGTGGCTGGACCAATTTCGAAAGAATCTAGATTTGTAGAAAATTAAATTCTAAGAACTTTTCTAGAATGCGACATTTCTCTACGAATGATAAAAAAAAAGTTACATGGGAAAAATTAATCGAAATTGTACATAACGCTAAATCGAACTAACGAATGGATTGTGTCGTATGAAAATTTAAAACTAAAAAAAATAGTACTTCCATTCATGATATCAACATGAAATTTTGAATGCAGCTTGATATTGAGGTTAATAAAAGCGGAGAATTCTAAAATCTTAACTATTATAGTCAGAATAGAAACTCATCTCCTGGTGGCTGGACCAATTTCGAAAGAATCTAGATTTGTAGAAAATTAAATTCTAAGAACTTTTCTAGAATGCGACATTTCTCTACGAATGATAAAAAAAAAGTTACATGGGAAAAATGAATCGAAATTGTACATAACGCTAAATCGAACTAACGAATGGATTGTGTCGTATGAAAATTTAAAACTAAAAAAAATAGTACTTCCATTCATGATATCAACATGAAATTTTGAATGCAGCTTGATATTGAGGTTAATAAAAGCGGAGAATTCTAAAATCTTAACTATTATAGTCGGAATAGAAACTTATCTCCTGGTGGCTGGACCAATTTCGAAAGAATCTAGATTTGTAGAAAATTAAATTCTAAGAACTTTTCTAGAAAGCGACATTTCTCTACGAATGATAAAAAAAAAGTTACATGGGAAAAATTAATCGAAATTGTACATAACGCTAAATCGAACTAACGAATGGATTGTGTCGTATAAAAATTTAAAACTAAAAAAAATAGTACTTCCATTCATGATATCAACATGAAATTTTGAATGCAGCTTGATATTGAGGTTAATAAAAGCGGAGAATTCTAAAATCTTAACTATTATAGTCAGAATAGAAACTCATCTCCTGGTGGCTGGACCAATTTCGAAAGAATCTAGATTTGTAGAAAATT
This sequence comes from Nephrotoma appendiculata, assembly GCA_947310385.1. Lineage (NCBI taxonomy): Eukaryota > Metazoa > Arthropoda > Insecta > Diptera > Tipulidae > Nephrotoma > Nephrotoma appendiculata. The sequence continues at coordinate 22,149 of CAMZJQ010000139.1, read as the reverse complement.
AAATTCTAAGAACTTTTCTAGAATGCGACATTTCTCTACGAATGATAAAAAAAAAGTTACATGGGAAAAATTAATCGAAATTGTACATAACGCTAAATCGAACTAACGAATGGATTGTGTCGTATGAAAATTTAAAACTAAAAAAAATAGTACTTCCATTCATGATATCAACATGAAATTTTGAATGCAGCTTGATATTGAGGTTAATAAAAGCGGAGAATTCTAAAATCTTAACTATTATAGTCAGAATAGAAACTCATCTCCTGGTGGCTGGACCAATTTCGAAAGAATCTAGATTTGTAGAAAATTAAATTCTAAGAACTTTTCTAGAATGCGACATTTCTCTACGAATGATAAAAAAAAAGTTACATGGGAAAAATTAATCGAAATTGTACATAACGCTAAATCGAACTAACGAATGGATTGTGTCGTATGAAAATTTAAAACTAAAAAAAATAGTACTTCCATTCATGATATCAACATGAAATTTTGAATGCAGCTTGATATTGAGGTTAATAAAAGCGGAGAATTCTAAAATCTTAACTATTATAGTCAGAATAGAAACTCATCTCCTGGTGGCTGGACCAATTTCGAAAGAATCTAGATTTGTAGAAAATTAAATTCTAAGAACTTTTCTAGAATGCGACATTTCTCTACGAATGATAAAAAAAAAGTTACATGGGAAAAATTAATCGAAATTGTACATAACGCTAAATCGAACTAACGAATGGATTGTGTCGTATGAAAATTTAAAACTAAAAAAAATAGTACTTCCATTCATGATATCAACATGAAATTTTGAATGCAGCTTGATATTGAGGTTAATAAAAGCGGAGAATTCTAAAATCTTAACTATTATAGTCGGAATAGAAACTTATCTCCTGGTGGCTGGACCAATTTCGAAAGAATCTAGATTTGTAGAAAATTAAATTCTAAGAACTTTTCTAGAAAGCGACATTTCTCTACGAATGATAAAAAAATAGTTACATGGGAAAAATTAATCGAAATTGTACATAACGCTAAATCAAACTAACGAATGGATTGTGTCGTATGAAAATTTAAAACTAAAAAAAATAGTACTTCCATTCATGATATCAACATGAAATTTTGAATGCAGCTTGATATTGAGGTTAATAAAAGCGGAGAATTCTAAAATCTTAACTATTATAGTCAGAATAGAAACTCATCTCCTGGTGGCTGGACCAATTTCGAAAGAATCTAGATTTGTAGAAAATTAAATTCTAAGAACTTTTCTAGAAAGCGACATTTCTCTACGAATGATAAAAAAAAAGTTACATGGGAAAAATTAATCGAAATTGTACATAACGCTAAATCGAACTAACGAATGGATTGTGTCGTATGAAAATTTAAAACTAAAAAAAATAGTACTTCCATTCATGATATCAACATGAAATTTTGAATGCAGCTTGATATTGAGGTTAATAAAAGCGGAGAATTCTAAAATCTTAACTATTATAGTCAGAATAGAAACTCATCTCCTGGTGGCTGGACCAATTTCGAAAGAATCTAGATTTGTAGAAAATTAAATTCTAAGAACTTTTCTAGAAAGCGACATTTCTCTACGAATGATAAAAAAAAAGTTACATGGGAAAAATTAATCGAAATTGTACATAACGCTAAATCGAACTAACGAATGGATTGTGTCGTATGAAAATTTAAAACTAAAAAAAATAGTACTTCCATTCATGATATCAACATGAAATTTTGAATGCAGCTTGATATTGAGGTTAATAAAAGCGGAGAATTCTAAAATCTTAACTATTATAGTCAGAATAGAAACTCATCTCCTGGTGGCTGGACCAATTTCGAAAGAATCTAGATTTGTAGAAAATTAAATTCTAAGAACTTTTCTAGAAAGCGACATTTCTCTACGAATGATAAAAAAAAAGTTACATGGGAAAAATTAATCGAAATTGTACATAACGCTAAATCGAACTAACGAATGGATTGTGTCGTATGAAAATTTAAAACTAAAAAAAATAGTACTTCCATTCATGATATCAACATGAAATTTTGAATGCAGCTTGATATTGAGGTTAATAAAAGCGGAGAATTCTAAAATCTTAACTATTATAGTCAGAATAGAAACTCATCTCCTGGTGGCTGGACCAATTTCGAAAGAATCTAGATTTGTAGAAAATTAAATTCTAAGAACTTTTCTAGAATGCGACATTTCTCTACGAATGATAAAAAAAAAGTTACATGGGAAAAATTAATCGAAATTGTACATAACGCTAAATCGAACTAACGAATGGATTGTGTCGTATGAAAATTTAAAACTAAAAAAAATAGTACTTCCATTCATGATATCAACATGAAATTTTGAATGTAGCTTGATATTGAGGTTAATAAAAGCGGAGAATTCTAAAATCTTAACTATTATAGTCGGAATAGAAACTTATCTCCTGGTGGCTGGACCAATTTCGAAAGAATCTAGATTTGTAGAAAATTAAATTCTAAGAACTTTTCTAGAAAGCGACATTTCTCTACGAATGATAAAAAAAAAGTTACATGGGAAAAATTAATCGAAATTGTACATAACGCTAAATCGAACTAACGAATGGATTGTGTCGTATGAAAATTTAAAACTAAAAAAAATAGTACTTCCATTCATGATATCAACATGAAATTTTGAATGCAGCTTGATATTGAGGTTAATAAAAGCGGAGAATTCTAAAATCTTAACTATTATAGTCAGAATAGAAACTCATCTCCTGGTGGCTGGGCCAATTTCGAAAGAATCTAGATTTGTAGAAAATTAAATTCTAAGAACTTTTCTAGAATGCGACATTTCTCTACGAATGATAAAAAAAAAGTTACATAGGAAAAATTAATCGAAATTGTACATAACGCTAAATCGAACTAACGAATGGATTGTGTCGTATGAAAATTTAAAACTAAAAAAAATAGTACTTCCATTCATGATATCAACATGAAATTTTGAATGCAGCTTGATATTGAGGTTAATAAAAGCGGAGAATTCTAAAATCTTAACTATTATAGTCAGAATAGAAACTCATCTCCTGGTGGCTGGACCAATTTCGAAAGAATCTAGATTTGTAGAAAATTAAATTCTAAGAACTTTTCTAGAATGCGACATTTCTCTACGAATGATAAAAAAAAAGTTACATGGGAAAAATTAATCGAAATTGTACATAACGCTAAATCGAACTAACGAATGGATTGTGTCGTATGAAAATTTAAAACTAAAAAAAATAGTACTTCCATTCATGATATCAACATGAAATTTTGAATGCAGCTTGATATTGAGGTTAATAAAAGCGGAGAATTCTAAAATCTTAACTATTATAGTCGGAATAGATACTCATCTCCTGGTGGCTGGACCAATTTCGAAAGAATCTAGATTTGTAGAAAATTAAATTCTAAGAACTTTTCTAGAATGCGACATTTCTCTACGAATGATAAAAAAAAAGTTACATGGGAAAAATTAATCGAAATTGTACAACATGAAATCATCAACATGAAATTTTGAATGCAGCTTGATATTGAGGTTAATAAAAGCGGAGAATTCTAAAATCTTAACTATTATAGTCAGAATAGAAACTCATCTCCTGGTGGCTGGACCAATTTCGAAAGAATCTAGATTTGTAGAAAATTAAATTCTAAGAACTTTTCTAGAATGCGACATTTCTCTACGAATGATAAAAAAAAAGTTACATGGGAAAAATTAATCGAAATTGTACATAACGCTAAATCGAACTAACGAATGGATTGTGTCGTATGAAAATTTAAAACTAAAAAAAATAGTACTTCCATTCATGATATCAACATGAAATTTTGAATGCAGCTTGATATTGAGGTTAATAAAAGCGGAGAATTCTAAAATCTTAACTATTATAGTCAGAATAGAAACTCATCTCCTGGTGGCTGGACCAATTTCGAAAGAATCTAGATTTGTAGAAAATTAAATTCTAAGAACTTTTCTAGAAAGCGACATTTCTCTACGAATGATAAAAAAAAAGTTACATGGGAAAAATTAATCGAAATTGTACATAACGCTAAATCGAACTAACGAATGGATTGTGTCGTATGAAAATTTAAAACTAAAAAAAATAGTACTTCCATTCATGATATCAACATGAAATTTTGAATGCAGCTTGATATTGAGGTTAATAAAAGCGGAGAATTCTAAAATCTTAACTATTATAGTCAGAATAGAAACTCATCTCCTGGTGGCTGGACCAATTTCGAAAGAATCTAGATTTGTAGAAAATTAAATTCTAAGAAATTTTCTAGAATGCGACATTTCTCTACGAATGATAAAAAAAAGTTACATGGGAAAAATTAATCGAAATTGTACATAACGCTAAATCGAACTAACGAATGGATTGTGTCGTATGAAAATTTAAAACTAAAAAAAATAGTACTTCCATTCATGATATCAACATGAAATTTTGAATGCAGCTTGATATTGAGGTTAATAAAAGCGGAGAATTCTAAAATCTTAACTATTATAGTCAGAATAGAAACTCATCTCCTGGTGGCTGGACCAATTTCGAAAGAATCTAGATTTGTAGAAAATTAAATTCTAAGAACTTTATTAGAAAGCGACATTTCTCTAGGAATGATAAAAAAAAAGTTACATGGGAAAAATTAATCGAAATTGTACATAACGCTAAATCGAACTAACGAATGGATTGTGTCGTATGAAAATTTAAAACTAAAAAAAATAGTACTTCCATTCATGATATCAACATGAAATTTTGAATGCAGCTTGATATTGAGGTTAATAAAAGCGGAGAATTCTAAAATCTTAACTATTATAGTCAGAATAGAAACTCATCTCCTGGTGGCTGGACCAATTTCGAAAGAATCTAGATTTGTAGAAAATTAAATTCTAAGAACTTTTCTAGAAAGCGACATTTCTCTACGAATGATAAAAAAAAAGTTACATGGGAAAAATTAATCGAAATTGTACATAACGCTAAATCGAACTAACGAATGGATTGTGTCGTATGAAAATTTAAAACTAAAAAAAATAGTACTTCCATTCATGATATCAACATGAAATTTTGAATGCAGCTTGATATTGAGGTTAATAAAAGCGGAGAATTCTAAAATCTTAACTATTATAGTCAGAATAGAAACTCATCTCCTGGTGGCTGGACCAATTTCGAAAGAATCTAGATTTGTAGAAAATTAAATTCTAAGAACTTTTCTAGAATGCGACATTTCTCTACGAATGATAAAAAAAAAGTTACATGGGAAAAATTAATCGAAATTGTACATAACGCTAAATCGAACTAACGAATGGATTGTGTCGTATGAAAATTTAAAACTAAAAAAAATAGTACTTCCATTCATGATATCAACATGAAATTTTGAATGCAGCTTGATATTGAGGTTAATAAAAGCGGAGAATTCTAAAATCTTAACTATTATAGTCGGAATAGAAACTCATCTCCTGGTGGCTGGACCAATTTCGAAAGAATCTAGATTTGTAGAAAATTAAATTCTAAGAACTTTTCTAGAATGCGACATTTCTCTACGAATGATAAAAAAAAAGTTACATGGGAAAAATTAATCGAAATTGTACATAACGCTAAATCGAACTAACGAATGGATTGTGTCGTATGAAAATTTAAAACTAAAAAAAATAGTACTTCCATTCATGATATCAACATGAAATTTTGAATGCAGCTTGATATTGAGGTTAATAAAAGCGGAGAATTCTAAAATCTTAACTATTATAGTCAGAATAGAAACTCATCTCCTGGTGGCTGGACCAATTTCGAAAGAATCTAGATTTGTAAAAAATTAAATTCTAAGAACTTTTCTAGAATGCGACATTTCTCTACGAATGATAAAAAAAAAGTTACATGGGAAAAATTAATCGAAATTGTACATAACGCTAAATCGAACTAACGAATGGATTGTGTCGTATGAAAATTTAAAACTAAAAAAAATAGTACTTCCATTCATGATATCAACATGAAATTTTGAATGCAGCTTGATATTGAGGTTAATAAAAGCGGAGAATTCTAAAATCTTAACTATTATAGTCGGAATAGAAACTCATCTCCTGGTGGCTGGACCAATTTTGAAAGAATCTAGATTTGTAGAAAATTAAATTCTAAGAACTTTTCTAGAATGCGACATTTCTCTACGAATGATAAAAAAAAAGTTACATGGGAAAAATTAATCGAAATTGTACATAACGCTAAATCGAACTAACGAATGGATTGTGTCGTATGAAAATTTAAAACTAAAAAAAATAGTACTTCCATTCATGATATCAACATGAAATTTTGAATGCAGCTTGATATTGAGGTTAATAAAAGCGGAGAATTCTAAAATCTTAACTATTATAGTCAGAATAGAAACTCATCTCCTGGTGGCTGGACCAATTTCGAAAGAATCTAGATTTGTAGAAAATTAAATTCTAAGAACTTTTCTAGAAAGCGACATTTCTCTACGTTACATGGGAAAAATTAATCGAAATTGTACATAACGCTAAATCGAACTAACGAATGGATTGTGTCGTATGAAAATTTAAAACTAAAAAAAATAGTACTTCCATTCATGATATCAACATGAAATTTTGAATGCAGCTTGATATTGAGGTTAATAAAAGCGGAGAATTCTAAAATCTTAACTATTATAGTCAGAATAGAAACTCATCTCCTGGTGGCTGGACCAATTTCGAAAGAATCTTGATTTGTAGAAAATTAAATTCTAAGAACTTTTCTAGAAAGCGACATTTCTCTACGAATGATAAAAAAAAAGTTACATGGGAAAAATTAATCGAAATTGTACATAACGCTAAATCGAACTAACGAATGGATTGTGTCGTATGAAAATTTAAAACTAAAAAAAATAGTACTTCCATTCATGATATCAACATGAAATTTTGAATGCAGCTTGATATTGAGGTTAATAAAAGCGGAGAATTCTAAAATCTTAACTATTATAGTCAGAATAGAAACTCATCTCCTGGTGGCTGGACCAATTTCGAAAGAATCTAGATTTGTAGAAAATTAAATTCTAAGAACTTTTCTAGAAAGCGACATTTCTCTACGAATGATAAAAAAAAAGTTACATGGGAAAAATTAATCGAAATTGTACATAACGCTAAATCGAACTAACGAATGGATTGTGTCGTATGAAAATTTAAAACTAAAAAAAATAGTACTTCCATTCATGATATCAACATGAAATTTTGAATGCAGCTTGATATTGAGGTTAATAAAAGCGGAGAATTCTAAAATCTTAACTATTATAGTCAGAATAGAAACTCATCTCCTGGTGGCTGGACCAATTTCGAAAGAATCTAGATTTGTAGAAAATTAAATTCTAAGAACTTTTCTAGAAAGCGACATTTCTCTACGAATGATAAAAAAAAAGTTACATGGGAAAAATTAATCGAAATTGTACATAACGCTAAATCGAACTAACGAATGGATTGTGTCGTATGAAAATTTAAAACTAAAAAAAATAGTACTTCCATTCATGATATCAACATGAAATTTTGAATGCAGCTTGATATTGAGGTTAATGAAAGCGGAGAATTCTAAAATCTTAACTATTATAGTCAGAATAGAAACTCATCTCCTGGTGGCTGGACCAATTTCGAAAGAATCTAGATTTGTAGAAAATTAAATTCTAAGAACTTTTCTAGAAAGCGACATTTCTCTACGAATGATAAAAAAAAAGTTACATGGGAAAAATTAATCGAAATTGTACATAACGCTAAATCGAACTAACGAATGGATTGTGTCGTATGAAAATTTAAAACTAAAAAAAATAGTACTTCCATTCATGATATCAACATGAAATTTTGAATGCAGCTTGATATTGAGGTTAATAAAAGCGGAGAATTCTAAAATCTTAACTATTATAGTCGGAATAGAAACTCATCTCCTGGTGGCTGGACCAATTTCGAAAGAATCTAGATTTGTAGAAAATTAAATTCTAAGAACTTTTCTAGAAAGCGACATTTCTCTACGAATGATAAAAAAAAAGTTACATGGGAAAAATTAATCGAAATTGTACATAACGCTAAATCGAACTAACGAATGGATTGTGTCGTATGAAAATTTAAAACTAAAAAAAATAGTACTTCCATTCATGATATCAACATGAAATTTTGAATGCAGCTTGATATTGAGGTTAATAAAAGCGGAGAATTCTAAAATCTTAACTATTATAGTCGGAATAGAAACTCATCTCCTGGTGGCTGGACCAATTTCGAAAGAATCTAGATTTGTAGAAAATTAAATTCTAAGAACTTTTCTAGAATGCGACATTTCTCTACGAATGATAAAAAAAAAGTTACATGGGAAAAATTAATCGAAATTGTACATAACGCTAAATCGAACTAACGAATGGATTGTGTCGTATGAAAATTTAAAACTAAAAAAAATAGTACTTCCATTCATGATATCAACATGAAATTTTGAATGCAGCTTGATATTGAGGTTAATAAAAGCGGAGAATTCTAAAATCTTAACTATTATAGTCAGAATAGAAACTCATCTCCTGGTGGCTGGACCAATTTCGAAAGAATCTAGATTTGTAGAAAATTAAATTCTAAGAACTTTTCTAGAAAGCGACATTTCTCTACGAATGATAAAAAAAAAGTTACATGGGAAAAATTAATCGAAATTGTACATAACGCTAAATCGAACTAACGAATGGATTGTGTCGTATGAAAATTTAAAACTAAAAAAAATAGTACTTCCATTCATGATATCAACATGAAATTTTGAATGCAGCTTGATATTGAGGTTAATAAAAGCGGAGAATTCTAAAATCTTAACTATTATAGTCAGAATAGAAACTCATCTCCTGGTGGCTGGACCAATTTCGAAAGAATCTAGATTTGTAGAAAATTAAATTCTAAGAACTTTTTTAGAATGCGACATTTCTCTAGGAATGATAAAAAAAAAGTTACATAGGAAAAATTAATCGAAATTGTACATAACGCTAAATCGAACTAACGAATGGATTGTGTCGTATGAAAATTTAAAACTAAAAAAAATAGTACTTCCATTCATGATATCAACATGAAATTTTGAATGCAGCTTGATATTGAGGTTAATAAAAGCGGAGAATTCTAAAATCTTAACTATTATAGTCAGAATAGAAACTCATCTCCTGGTGGCTGGACCAATTTCGAAAGAATCTAGATTTGTAGAAAATTAAATTCTAAGAACTTTTCTAGAATGCGACATTTCTCTACGAATGATAAAAAAAAGTTACATGGGAAAAATTAATCGAAATTGTACATAACGCTAAATCGAACTAACGAATGGATTGTGTCGTATGAAAATTTAAAACTAAAAAAATTAGTACTTCCATTCATGATATCAACATGAAATTTTGAATGCAGCTTGATATTGAGGTTAATAAAAGCGGAGAATTCTAAAATCTTAACTATTATAGTCAGAATAGAAACTCATCTCCTGGTGGCTGGACCAATTTCGAAAGAATCTAGATTTGTAGAAAATTAAATTCTAAGAACTTTTCTAGAAAGCGACATTTCTCTACGAATGATAAAAAAAAAGTTACATAGGAAAAATTAATCGAAATTGTACATAACGCTAAATCGAACTAACGAATGGATTGTGTCGTATGAAAATTTAAAACTAAAAAAAATAGTACTTCCATTCATGATATCAACATGAAATTTTGAATGCAGCTTGATATTGAGGTTAATAAAAGCGGAGAATTCTAAAATCTTAACTATTATAGTCAGAATAGAAACTCATCTCCTGGTGGCTGGACCAATTTCGAAAGAATCTAGATTTGTAGAAAATTAAATTCTAAGAACTTTTCTAGAATGCGACATTTCTCTACGAATGATAAAAAAAAAGTTATATAGGAAAAATTAATCGAAATTGTACATAACGCTAAATCGAACTAACGAATGGATTGTGTCGTATGAAAATTTAAAACTAAAAAAAATAGTACTTCCATTCATGATATCAACATGAAATTTTGAATGCAGCTTGATATTGAGGTTAATAAAAGCGGAGAATTCTAAAATCTTAACTATTATAGTCAGAATAGAAACTCATCTCCTGGTGGCTGGACCAATTTCGAAAGAATCTAGATTTGTAGAAAATTAAATTCTAAGAACTTTTCTAGAATGCGACATTTCTCTACGAATGATAAAAAAAAAGTTACATAGGAAAAATTAATCGAAATTGTACATAACGCTAAATCGAACTAACGAATGGATTGTGTCGTATGAAAATTTAAAACTAAAAAAAATAGTACTTCCATTCATGATATCAACATGAAATTTTGAATGCAGCTTGATATTGAGGTTAATAAAAGCGGAGAATTCTAAAATCTTAACTATTATAGTCAGAATAGAAACTCATCTCCTGGTGGCTGGACCAATTTCGAAAGAATCTAGATTTGTAGAAAATTAAATTCTAAGAACTTTTCTAGAATGCGACATTTCTCTACGAATGATAAAAAAAAAGTTACATGGGAAAAATTAATCGAAATTGTACATAACGCTAAATCGAACTAACGAATGGATTGTGTCGTATGAAAATTTAAAACTAAAAAAAATAGTACTTCCATTCATGATATCAACATGAAATTTTGAATGCAGCTTGATATTGAGGTTAATAAAAGCGGAGAATTCTAAAATCTTAACTATTATAGTCAGAATAGAAACTCATCTCCTGGTGGCTGGACCAATTTCAAAAGAATCTAGATTTGTAGAAAATTAAATTCTAAGAACTTTTCTAGAAAGCGACATTTCTCTACGAATGATAAAAAAAAAAGTTACATGGGAAAAATTAATCGAAATTGTACATAACGCTAAATCGAACTAACGAATGGATTGTGTCGTATGAAAATTTAAAACTAAAAAAAATAGTACTTCCATTCATGATATCAACATGAAATTTTGAATGCAGCTTGATATTGAGGTTAATAAAAGCGGAGAATTCTAAAATCTTAACTATTATAGTCAGAATAGAAACTCATCTCCTGGTGGCTGGACCAATTTCGAAAGAATCTAGATTTGTAGAAAATTAAATTCTAAGAACTTTTCTAGAAAGCGACATTTCTCTACGAATGATAAAAAAAAAGTTACATGGGAAAAATTAATCGAAATTGTACATAACGCTAAATCGAACTAACGAATGGATTGTGTCGTATGAAAATTTAAAACTAAAAAAATTAGTACTTCCATTCATGATATCAACATGAAATTTGAATGCAGCTTGATATTGAGGTTAATAAAAGCGGAGAATTCTAAAATCTTAACTATTATAGTCAGAATAGAAACTCATCTCCTGGTGGCTGGACCAATTTCGAAAGAATCTAGATTTGTAGAAAATTAAATTCTAAGAACTTTTCTAGAATGCGACATTTCTCTACGAATGATAAAAAAAAGTTACATGGGAAAAATTAATCGAAATTGTACATAACGCTAAATCGAACTAACGAATGGATTGTGTCGTATGAAAATTTAAAACTAAAAAAATAGTACTTCCATTCATGATATCAACATGAAATTTTGAATGCAGCTTGATATTGAGGTTAATAAAAGCGGAGAATTCTAAAATCTTAACTATTATAGTCAGAATAGAAACTCATCTCCTGGTGGCTGGACCAATTTCGAAAGAATCTAGATTTGTAGAAAATTAAATTCTAAGAACTTTTCTAGAAAGCGACATTTCTCTACGAATGATAAAAAAAAAGTTACATGGGAAAAATTAATCGAAATTGTACATAACGCTAAATCGAACTAACGAATGGATTGTGTCGTATGAAAATTTAAAACTAAAAAAATTAGTACTTCCATTCATGATATCAACATGAAATTTTGAATGCAGCTTGATATTGAGGTTAATAAAAGCGGAGAATTCTAAAATCTTAACTATTATAGTCAGAACAGAAACTCATCTCCTGGTGGCTGGACCAATTTCGAAAGAATCTAGATTTGTAGAAAATTAAATTCTAAGAACTTTTCTAGAAAGCGACATTTCTCTACGAATGATAAAAAAAAAGTTACATGGGAAAAATTAATCGAAATTGTACATAACGCTAAATCGAACTAACGAATGGATTGTGTCGTATGAAAATTTAAAACTAAAAAAAATAGTACTTCCATTCATGATATCAACATGAAATTTTGAATGCAGCTTGATATTGAGGTTAATAAAAGCGGAGAATTCTAAAATCTTAACTATTATAGTCAGAATAGAAACTCATCTCCTGGTGGCTGGACCAATTTCGAAAGAATCTAGATTTGTAGAAAATTAAATTCTAAGAACTTTTTAGAATGCGACATTTCTCTACGAATGATAAAAAAAAAGTTACATGGGAAAAATTAATCGAAATTGTACATAACGCTAAATCGAACTAACGAATGGATTGTGTCGTATGAAAATTTAAAACTAAAAAAAATAGTACTTCCATTCATGATATCAACATGAAATTTTGAATGCAGCTTGATATTGAGGTTAATAAAAGCGGAGAATTCTAAAATCTTAACTATTATAGTCAGAATAGAAACTCATCTCCTGGTGGCTGGACCAATTTCGAAAGAATCTAGATTTGTAGAAAATTAAATTCTAAGAACTTTTCTAGAAAGCGACATTTCTCTACGAATGATAAAAAAAAAGTTACATGGGAAAAACTAATCGAAATTGTACATAACGCTAAATCGAACTAACGAATGGATTGTGTCGTATGAAAATTTAAAACTAAAAAAATAGTACTTCCATTCATGATATCAACATGAAATTTTGAATGCAGCTTGATATTGAGGTTAATAAAAGCGGAGAATTCTAAAATCTTAACTATTATAGTCAGAATAGAAACTCATCTCCTGGTGGCTGGACCAATTTCGAAAGAATCTAGATTTGTAGAAAATTAAATTCTAAGAACTTTTCTAGAATGCGACATTTCTCTACGAATGATAAAAAAAAAGTTACATGGGAAAAATTAATCGAAATTGTACATAACGCTAAATCGAACTAACGAATGGATTGTGTCGTATGAAAATTTAAAACTAAAAAAAATAGTACTTCCATTCATGATATCAACATGAAATTTTGAATGCAGCTTGATATTGAGGTTAATAAAAGCGGAGAATTCTAAAATCTTAACTATTATAGTCGGAATAGAAACTCATCTCCTGGTGGCTGGACCAATTTCGAAAGAATCTAGATTTGTAGAAAATTAAATTCTAAGAACTTTTCTAGAATGCGACATTTCTCTACGAATGATAAAAAAAAAGTTACATGGGAAAAATTAATCGAAATTGTACATAACGCTAAATCGAACTAACGAATGGATTGTGTCGTATGAAAATTTAAAACTAAAAAAAATAGTACTTCCATTCATGATATCAACATGAAATTTTGAATGCAGCTTGATATTGAGGTTAATAAAAGCGGAGAATTCTAAAATCTTAACTATTATAGTCAGAATAGAAACTCATCTCCTGGTGGCTGGACCAATTTCGAAAGAATCTAGATTTGTAGAAAATTAAATTCTAAGAACTTTTCTAGAATGCGACATTTCTCTACGAATGATAAAAAAAAAGTTACATGGGAAAAATTAATCGAAATTGTACATAACGCTAAATCGAACTAACGAATGGATTGTGTCGTATGAAAATTTAAAACTAAAAAAAATAGTACTTCCATTCATGATATCAACATGAAATTTTGAATGCAGCTTGATATTGAGGTTAATAAAAGCGGAGAATTCTAAAATCTTAACTATTATAGTCAGAATAGAAACTCATCTCCTGGTGGCTGGACCAATTTCGAAAGAATCTAGATTTGTAGAAAATTAAATTCTAAGAACTTTTCTAGAAAGCGACATTTCTCTACGAATGATAAAAAAAAAGTTACATGGGAAAAATTAATCGAAATTGTACATAACGCTAAATCGAACTAACGAATGGATTGTGTCGTATGAAAATTTAAAACTAAAAAAAATAGTACTTCCATTCATGATATCAACATGAAATTTTGAATGCAGCTTGATATTGAGGTTAATAAAAGCGGAGAATTCTAAAATCTTAACTATTATAGTCGGAATAGAAACTCATCTCCTGGTGGCTGGACCAATTTCGAAAGAATCTAGATTTGTAGAAAATTAAATTCTAAGAACTTTTCTAGAAAGCGACATTTCTCTACGAATGATAAAAAAAAAGTTACATGGGAAAAATTAATCGAAATTGTACATAACGCTAAATCGAACTAACGAATGGATTGTGTCGTATGAAAATTTAAAACTAAAAAAAATAGTACTTCCATTCATGATATCAACATGAAATTTTGAATGCAGCTTGATATTGAGGTTAATAAAAGCGGAGAATTCTAAAATCTTAACTATTATAGTCGGAATAGAAACTCATCTCCTGGTGGCTGGACCAATTTCGAAAGAATCTAGATTTGTAGAAAATTAAATTCTAAGAACTTTTCTAGAAAGCGACATTTCTCTACGAATGATAAAAAAAAGTTACATGGGAAAAATTAATCGAAATTGTACATAACGCTAAATCGAACTAACGAATGGATTGTGTCGTATGAAAATTTAAAACTAAAAAAAATAGTACTTCCATTCATGATATCAACATGAAATTTTGAATGCAGCTTGATATTGAGGTTAATAAAAGCGGAGAATTCTAAAATCTTAACTATTATAGTCAGATTAGAAACTCATCTCCTGGTGGCTGGACCAATTTCGAAAGAATCTAGATTTGTAGAAAATTAAATTATAAGAACTTTTCTAGAATGCGACATTTCTCTACGAATGATAAAAAAAAAGTTACATGGGAAAAATTAATCGAAATTGTACATAACGCTAAATCGAACTAACGAATGGATTGTGTCGTATGAAAATTTAAAACTAAAAAAATTAGTACTTCCATTCATGATATCAACATGAAATTTTGAATGCAGCTTGATATTGAGGTTAATAAAAGCGGAGAATTCTAAAATCTTAACTATTATAGTCAGAATAGAAACTCATCTCCTGGTGGCTGGACCAATTTCGAAAGAATCTAGATTTGTAGAAAATTAAATTCTAAGAACTTTTCTAGAATGCGACATTTCTCTACGAATGATAAAAAAAAAGTTACATGGGAAAAATTAATCGAAATTGTACATAACGCTAAATCGAACTAACGAATGGATTGTGTCGTATGAAAATTTAAAACTAAAAAAATAGTACTTCCATTCATGATATCAACATGAAATTTTGAATGCAGCTTGATATTGAGGTTAATAAAAGCGGAGAATTCTAAAATCTTAACTATTATAGTCAGAATAGAAACTCATCTCCTGGTGGCTGGACCAATTTCGAAAGAATCTAGATTTGTAGAAAATTAAATTCTAAGAACTTTTCTAGAATGCGACATTTCTCTACGAATGATAAAAAAAAAGTTACATGGGAAAAATTAATCGAAATTGTACATAACGCTAAATCGAACTAACGAATGGATTGTGTCGTATGAAAATTTAAAACTAAAAAAAATAGTACTTCCATTCATGATATCAACATGAAATTTTGAATGCAGCTTGATATTGAGGTTAATAAAAGCGGAGAATTCTAAAATCTTAACTATTATAGTCAGAATAGAAACTCATCTCCTGGTGGCTGGACCAATTTCGAAAGAATCTAGATTTGTAGAAAATTAAATTCTAAGAACTTTTCTAGAATGCGACATTTCTCTACGAATGATAAAAAAAAAGTTACATGGGAAAAATTAATCGAAATTGTACATAACGCTAAATCGAACTAACGAATGGATTGTGTCGTATGAAAATTTAAAACTAAAAAAAATAGTACTTCCATTCATGATATCAACATGAAATTTTGAATGCAGCTTGATATTGAGGTTAATAAAAGCGGAGAATTCTAAAATCTTAACTATTATAGTCAGAATAGAAACTCATCTCCTGGTGGCTGGACCAATTTCGAAAGAATCTAGATTTGTAGAAAATTAAATTCTAAGAACTTTTCTAGAAAGCGACATTTCTCTACGAATGATAAAAAAAAAGTTACATGGGAAAAATTAATCGAAATTGTACATAACGCTAAATCGAACTAACGAATGGATTGTGTCGTATGAAAATTTAAAACTAAAAAAATTAGTACTTCCATTCATGATATCAACATGAAATTTTGAATGCAGCTTGATATTGAGGTTAATAAAAGCGGAGAATTCTAAAATCTTAACTATTATAGTCAGAATAGAAACTCATCTCCTGGTGGCTGGACCAATTTCGAAAGAATCTAGATTTGTAGAAAATTAAATTCTAAGAACTTTTCTAGAAAGCGACATTTCTCTACGAATGATAAAAAAAAAGTTACATGGGAAAAATTAATCGAAATTGTACATAACGCTAAATCGAACTAACGAATGGATTGTGTCGTATGAAAATTTAAAACTAAAAAAAATAGTACTTCCATTCATGATATCAACATGAAATTTTGAATGCAGCTTGATATTGAGGTTAATAAAAGCGGAGAATTCTAAAATCTTAACTATTATAGTCAGAATAGAAACTCATCTCCTGGGCTGACCAATTTCGAAAGAATCTAGATTTGTAGAAAATTAAATTCTAAGAACTTTTCTAGAAAGCGACATTTCTCTACGAATGATAAAAAAAAAGTTACATGGGAAAAATTAATCGAAACTGTACATAACGCTAAATCGAACTAACGAATGGATTGTGTCGTATGAAAATTTAAAACTAAAAAAATTAGTACTTCCATTCATGATATCAACATGAAATTTTGAATGCAGCTTGATATTGAGGTTAATAAAAGCGGAGAATTCTAAAATCTTAACTATTATAGTCAGAATAGAAACTCATCTCCTGGTGGCTGGACCAATTTCGAAAGAATCTAGATTTGTAGAAAATTAAATTCTAAGAACTTTTCTAGAAAGCGACATTTCTCTACGAATGATAAAAAAAAAGTTACATGGGAAAAATTAATCGAAATTGTACATAACGCTAAATCGAACTAACGAATGGATTGTGTCGTATGAAAATTTAAAACTAAAAAAAATAGTACTTCCATTCATGATATCAACATGAAATTTTGAATGCAGCTTGATATTGAGGTTAATAAAAGCGGAGAATTCTAAAATCTTAACTATTATAGTCAGAATAGAAACTCATCTCCTGGTGGCTGGACCAATTTCGAAAGAATCTAGATTTGTAGAAAATTAAATTCTAAGAACTTTTCTAGAATGCGACATTTCTCTACGAATGATAAAAAAAAAGTTACATGGGAAAAATTAATCGAAATTGTACATAACGCTAAATCGAACTAACGAATGGATTGTGTCGTATGAAAATTTAAAACTAAAAAAAATAGTACTTCCATTCATGATATCAACATGAAATTTTGAATGCAGCTTGATATTGAGGTTAATAAAAGCGGAGAATTCTAAAATCTTAACTATTATAGTCAGAATAGAAACTCATCTCCTGGTGGCTGGACCAATTTCGAAAGAATCTAGATTTGTAGAAAATTAAATTATAAGAACTTTTCTAGAATGCGACATTTCTCTACGAATGATAAAAAAAAAGTTACATGGGAAAAATTAATCGAAATTGTACATAACGCTAAATCGAACTAACGAATGGATTGTGTCGTATGAAAATTTAAAACTAAAAAAATTAGTACTTCCATTCATGATATCAACATGAAATTTTGAATGCAGCTTGATATTGAGGTTAATAAAAGCGGAGAATTCTAAAATCTTAACTATTATAGTCAGAATAGAAACTCATCTCCTGGTGGCTGGACCAATTTCGAAAGAATCTAGATTTGTAGAAAATTAAATTCTAAGAACTTTTCTAGAATGCGACATTTCTCTACGAATGATAAAAAAAAAGTTACATGGGAAAAATTAATCGAAATTGTACATAACGCTAAATCGAACTAACGAATGGATTGTGTCGTATGAAAATTTAAAACTAAAAAAAATAGTACTTCCATTCATGATATCAACATGAAATTTTGAATGCAGCTTGATATTGAGGTTAATAAAAGCGGATAATTCTAAAATCTTAACTATTATAGTCAGAATAGAAACTCATCTCCTGGTGGCTGGACCAATTTCGAAAGAATCTAGATTTGTAGAAAATTAAATTCTAAGAACTTTTCTAGAATGCGACATTTCTCTACGAATGATAAAAAAAAAGTTACATGGGAAAAATTAATCGAAATTGTACATAACGCTAAATCGAACTAACGAATGGATTGTGTCGTATGAAAATTTAAAACTAAAAAAAATAGTACTTCCATTCATGATATCAACATGAAATTTTGAATGCAGCTTGATATTGAGGTTAATAAAAGCGGAGAATTCTAAAATCTTAACTATTATAGTCAGAATAGAAACTCATCTCCTGGTGGCTGGACCAATTTCGAAAGAATCTAGATTTGTAGAAAATTAAATTCTAAGAACTTTTCTAGAATGCGACATTTCTCTACGAATGATAAAAAAAAAGTTACATGGGAAAAATTAATCGAAATTGTACATAACGCTAAATCGAACTAACGAATGGATTGTGTCGTATGAAAATTTAAAACTAAAAAAAATAGTACTTCCATTCATGATATCAACATGAAATTTTGAATGCAGCTTGATATTGAGGTTAATAAAAGCGGAGAATTCTAAAATCTTAACTATTATAGTCAGAATAGAAACTCATCTCCTGGTGGCTGGACCAATTTCGAAAGAATCTAGATTTGTAGAAAATTAAATTCTAAGAACTTTTCTAGAAAGCGACATTTCTCTACGAATGATAAAAAAAAAGTTACATGGGAAAAATTAATCGAAATTGTACATAACGCTAAATCGAACTAACGAATGGATTGTGTCGTATGAAAATTTAAAACTAAAAAAATTAGTACTTCCATTCATGATATCAACATGAAATTTTGAATGCAGCTTGATATTGAGGTTAATAAAAGCGGAGAATTCTAAAATCTTAACTATTATAGTCAGAATAGAAACTCATCTCCTGGTGGCTGGACCAATTTCGAAAGAATCTAGATTTGTAGAAAATTAAATTCTAAGAACTTTTCTAGAATGCGACATTTCTCTACGAATGATAAAAAAAAAGTTACATGGGAAAAATTAATCGAAATTGTACATAACGCTAAATCGAACTAACGAATGGATTGTGTCGTATGAAAATTTAAAACTAAAAAAAATAGTACTTCCATTCATGATATCAACATGAAATTTTGAATGCAGCTTGATATTGAGGTTAATAAAAGCGGAGAATTCTAAAATCTTAACTATTATAGTCAGAATAGAAACTCATCTCCTGGTGGCTGGACCAATTTCGAAAGAATCTAGATTTGTAGAAAATTAAATTCTAAGAACTTTTCTAGAAAGCGACATTTCTCTACGAATGATAAAAAAAAAGTTACATGGGAAAAATTAATCGAAACTGTACATAACGCTAAATCGAACTAACGAATGGATTGTGTCGTATGAAAATTTAAAACTAAAAAAATTAGTACTTCCATTCATGATATCAACATGAAATTTTGAATGCAGCTTGATATTGAGGTTAATAAAAGCGGAGAATTCTAAAATCTTAACTATTATAGTCAGAATAGAAACTCATCTCCTGGTGGCTGGACCAATTTCGAAAGAATCTAGATTTGTAGAAAATTAAATTCTAAGAACTTTTCTAGAAAGCGACATTTCTCTACGAATGATAAAAAAAAAGTTACATGGGAAAAATTAATCGAAATTGTACATAACGCTAAATCGAACTAACGAATGGATTGTGTCGTATGAAAATTTAAAACTAAAAAAAATAGTACTTCCATTCATGATATCAACATGAAATTTTGAATGCAGCTTGATATTGAGGTTAATAAAAGCGGAGAATTCTAAAATCTTAACTATTATAGTCAGAATAGAAACTCATCTCCTGGTGGCTGGACCAATTTCGAAAGAATCTAGATTTGTAGAAAATTAAATTCTAAGAACTTTTTTAGAATGCGACATTTCTCTACGAATGATAAAAAAAAAGTTACATGGGAAAAATTAATCGAAATTGTACATAACGCTAAATCGAACTAACGAATGGATTGTGTCGTATGAAAATTTAAAACTAAAAAAAATAGTACTTCCATTCATGATATCAACATGAAATTTTGAATGCAGCTTGATATTGAGGTTAATAAAAGCGGAGAATTCTAAAATCTTAACTATTATAGTCAGAATAGAAACTCATCTCCTGGTGGCTGGACCAATTTCGAAAGAATCTAGATTTGTAGAAAATTAAATTCGAAGAACTTTTCTAGAATGCGACATTTCTCTACGAATGATAAAAAAAAAGTTACATGGGAAAAATTAATCGAAATTGTACATAACGCTAAATCGAACTAACGAATGGATTGTGTCGTATGAAAATTTAAAACTAAAAAAAATAGTACTTCCATTCATGATATCAACATGAAATTTTGAATGCAGCTTGATATTGAGGTTAATAAAAGCGGAGAATTCTAAAATCTTAACTATTATAGTCGGAATAGAAACTCATCTCCTGGTGGCTGGACCAATTTCAAAAGAATCTAGATTTGTAGAAAATTAAATTCTAAGAACTTTTCTAGAATGCGACATTTCTCTACGAATGATAAAAAAAAAGTTACATGGGAAAAATTAATCGAAATTGTACATAACGCTAAATCGAACTAACGAATGGATTGTGTCGTATGAAAATTTAAAACTAAAAAAATTAGTACTTCCATTCATGATATCAACATGAAATTTTGAATGCAGCTTGATATTGAGGTTAATAAAAGCGGAGAATTCTAAAATCTTAACTATTATAGTCAGAATAGAAACTCATCTCCTGGTGGCTGGACCAATTTCGAAAGAATCTAGATTTGTAGAAAATTAAATTCTAAGAACTTTTCTAGAATGCGACATTTCTCTACGAATGATAAAAAAAAGTTACATGGGAAAAATTAATCGAAATTGTACATAACGCTAAATCGAACTAACGAATGGATTGTGTCGTATGAAAATTTAAAACTAAAAAAAATAGTACTTCCATTCATGATATCAACATGAAATTTTGAATGCAGCTTGATATTGAGGTTAATAAAAGCGGAGAATTCTAAAATCTTAACTATTATAGTCGGAATAGAAACTCATCTCCTGGTGGCTGGACCAATTTCGAAAGAATCTAGATTTGTAGAAAATTAAATTCTAAGAACTTTTCTAGAATGCGACATTTCTCTACGAATGATAAAAAAAAGTTACATGGGAAAAATTAATCGAAATTGTACATAACGCTAAATCGAACTAACGAATGGATTGTGTCGTATGAAAATTTAAAACTAAAAAAAATAGTACTTCCATTCATGATATCAACATGAAATTTTGAATGCAGCTTGATATTGAGGTTAATAAAAGCGGAGAATTCTAAAATCTTAACTATTATAGTCAGAATAGAAACTCATCTCCTGGTGGCTGGACCAATTTCGAAAGAATCTAGATTTGTAGAAAATTAAATTCTAAGAACTTTTCTAGAATGCGACATTTCTCTACGAATGATAAAAAAAAAGTTACATGGGAAAAATTAATCGAAATTGTACATAACGCTAAATCGAACTAACGAATGGATTGTGTCGTATGAAAATTTAAAACTAAAAAAAATAGTACTTCCATTCATGATATCAACATGAAATTTTGAATGCAGCTTGATATTGAGGTTAATAAAAGCGGAGAATTCTAAAATCTTAACTATTATAGTCAGAATAGAAACTCATCTCCTGGTGGCTGGACCAATTTCGAAAGAATCTAGATTTGTAGAAAATTAAATTCTAAGAACTTTTCTAGAAAGCGACATTTCTCTACGAATGATAAAAAAAAAGTTACATGGGAAAAATTAATCGAAATTGTACATAACGCTAAATCGAACTAACGAATGGATTGTGTCGTATGAAAATTTAAAACTAAAAAAAATAGTACTTCCATTCATGATATCAACATGAAATTTTGAATGCAGCTTGATATTGAGGTTAATAAAAGCGGAGAATTCTAAAATCTTAACTATTATAGTCAGAATAGAAACTCATCTCCTGGTGGCTGGACCAATTTCGAAAGAATCTAGATTTGTAGAAAAT